>WSXT02221538.1:0-16893 GCA_011762715.2 Neuroterus valhalla | reverse complement strand
TTTGCATTTTTCGTCACTTTTTGTCGATTTTCCTCGATTTGAGCAAAATTTTGAGTAGATACGAACTAAAGGACTGCCAATCCGGATTCAGCGGATCAAATTACATAAAAAAAATATCTTTTGCAGAACCGAAAAAATTTTTCCATTGTTTGCAATTTAATTCAATTTTCCGCCATTTTTCTCGATTTAAACAAAATTTTGGAGCTATATTGGACAAACGGACCTCCAATTTGAATTCAGCACGTCAAAATACATAGCGGTTGATGGGTCTGGTTTCTTGTACAGACCACTTTTTTTTGTGTGCCGGTGTAATGATTAAGGAGATTTTGAAAATCAATACTTATCTTCGATTGTTTGAACGTAGCAAGTTCTTTTCAAATACTTAGAATGCAAATTATTATTAAATATGTGTGAAGTTCAACGTATGTGACCTTATATTTTATTAATGAGCGCTCACTTAGAATATAAATGAAGAATAAAATAGGAAAAGTTAGGAACAGAGAGGAAAAACTACCAAAATTTGTCGACGTTTGGCGAACGTTTTGGCATCTCCAGGACTGGCCTAAAAGTTTCAGGCCAGACCTGAAGATGCGAGCTGCAACGTTCGCGAAACCTTGACAAATGTTTGTAGTTTTGTACATGATCGAAACCCGAAATACCTTATTTCATCATAATGGATCATCGTAAAAGCATTAAATCTATAATCAGAGAGGAAAAAGTTGCTTAGTTATTACCTGCTTAGGTTCACAAATAAATGCACTTGCCGGGTGGAGGTTGTATGGTTTACCATTTTAACTATTATATCTTGGCTGTTTATGCAAGAACGTTTTTATTTAGGTGTCTCTAAACAGTTTGCGTATTTTATATTCCTCACTGATCACATGCATATAAAAATATTTACCTATTTCACCATAAACGTATGCTAACATTAGGTACATCATTCACATTTTCGCCATCAATTGTCGCAAGGGTCGACTTGCATATAATCAAAAAGCTATCACAGATCTGAAAACTGATGTAAGGAGATACGTATCTATACGCATCTTCTTACATCAATTTTTAGTGGAATGAGTCTTGCAGATTATGAAATCGTTAAATTTCCTTAAGTACTATTTAAGGTGCAATCTAGACTTGATCACGAACTTCACTAAGAGGAAACTATGTAAATGTAATAATGATGATATCCAAACCTGACTCACCTGAACTAAGATCACAAAGTTAGTCTTGTTAGCGAGAAGTTGGTTGGCCCTGAATTTCACCTCGCACGTGATATTAGGAGGAAACTGAAACTGAGAAAGTGTGAATATATAGTGTGGACAAAATAAAATTAAATCTTGAATGGAAAATTCAACTTGACAGGACAAAAGGTAATGCACATTATTTATTTTATTGAAATGATCATCATTATATGCACACTAAAGATCGTGAGGACCATTAACTTGGTAAATCATATTACGAATACATGATGACGTACCTATGATTTTAGATTCAATTTCAGTTTTCATTTCAATTTTAATTTCAAACGAAACTTGCCGAAATTCACAAAAATAACGGGGGAGGGGGGGAGTTGAACTAAAATAGCTCTTCGTACGGCCTGGTTCTGAAAAGGATTAATGCAAGTGAATGAATGAAATAAAACACAAAGTCTGCGAAAAATTATATCAATTTAATTACCTCTACTACGAAAATGCAGTTGTGGATTGGGTGAAATCCTCCGTCTTACACTTGCATTATGTAGTTTAAGGAATTAATTCAAATTTCGCGTTTTCTAACCTCATTTATCACGCTAAATCAAGGTTTAAGTACGATTCCAAAAATTACCCAACTCACTGATAGCTTCTATCTTTATTATGTGAAATCGCACTTTTATTTCAGACAGCTTTACACTTTGAAACATAGAGGCATATGTGTAGGACCTTTCAAAATGTTATAAATGTTATGTGCTACAAAGATATTCAACTAATTTAAATAAATTGAGAAATAATTCCGGTTTCGTGGTATCAATTATAGCGTAAAGTATACTGGGAAAATAATTTTTAATTAATACACTAGATGAAAAGTTATTGGAGTTTAGATGTTCGACTGTTGATGCATTCTAATTATGTTGTCAAACTTTAGACAACCAGGATTCAGTTTATTTCGATTCAATTAGGACACCGTACGACGACAGTGCACCCGTAAATGAAAAATGAAACTTTGCTTTGTAGACAGGGTTCATAATGAAGACGTATGCTGGATAGTTGAAAATTAGTCTTGCTTTAAGTTAAATATCTTTGATAGCTGTGAAGAGTCCTTCATTAGTAAGTTGTTCGCGGTATATTTGAAATGGGAAGAACCATGGTATCGGTGGACAGTCGCCAAAATATTTGGTAACCGGTTACCGGTGAGCAACATTCTTTGTTCATCTTTTTACTATAAAAGCTGTCCCTTTTTCAAAGAAAGGGACAGAAAAATGTATTCACAATAATCTATCTATCTATTTCCAGGGTAAGTATTGCGCGATGGGTCATGCTTTTTATCTGTTAATAGATTTTCTAATGCAAAAATTCATATTATTTCGAACAATGAACACAATTTTTTTATAAGAAATGATTGTTTGAATTAATTGTTTTTTATTTCTCATTTAATTCTTTTTAATGTGCAGTTCCTCATCTCACGCCCATTAAGGCACTTTCAGAAATTTAGTTGTTTCTCAATGAAGTATTAGTGGCTTCTAACCAGTATATATTTTGGATATTTTAATAATAACAACGCGTTTCGACGCAGGTCAGCATCCTTCTCAAGCCTTGCTTCTGTTTAAATTATTGAATTTAAAATGCACGATATTTTTCGAATATCATTGTACAAAGTAGGATCATGAAATATTTATGAGAATCGATAATTTCACGAATTGTACGAAACAAAGAATAAGATTCACTTATTGATTAAATGAAGATTGAAAGAAAACCATCAGTCCATAGAAAAGTTTTCGATGATAATTGTTAGTTTAAAACAATGCTTTATTACACAAGCATGTTAAATGATTAGGTTACATAATTTTTATAGAATTTTATAGAATGTGATGAGTTTCTCAGCCGGGGAAATAGAAAATTTTAAATTTTTGATATGAGAAATCAAACTGTGATAAATAATACTTAAAATTTGAACATCAGTTCTATAGTTTACTGCATTTTTACATTCTCATTCTGAATGAGTATTGGTTTTTTGTGAAAATTGACTTTCGCGGATTTAATGCAATCTCCACGTTTTGAGACCCCCTGAGTCTGAAAAAATGGTTTTTACAAAGGTGTTTACCTGTCCGTCTGTCTGTCTGTAGTCTGCAGTCTGTAGTCTGTAATCTGTGTACTCGACAACTTTCGAAAGAATGATCGGATTGGATTGCCTTTTGGCACACATTCTGAGGGACCAAAAATACAGGTCGAGTTCGTATACAAGCTAGTTTGGATGAAAAATGAAAGAGGGGGAACATTTTGAGCATTTCCTACAACTTTTTTCCCGACACTCAAAAATTGTAAGTACGGTTTCTTATAGAAGGTAAAAAGTAAAACAATTTCTTTTTTTGTTTTTGTGATAAAAACGAAATTGTCAGAGTTGTGGCATTTTCAAAATTCAAAAATCTAAACAGGAAGTGTAAATTTTTAGCCAAATAACGCAAGAGTGAAAAGAAAGTAAGAAAGAAAAAATGTTTCCTTTCGGAAGCCCTACAAAATTATGGATACAACCTTTTGAATTTCCTCGAAAAATCGAAAATTCCCATTTTGACCGCACAAAAAATGATGAAAAATAATCTGTGAACTCGATAACTTTCGAAAGAATGATCATAATCGATCGTGCTTTGGCACATTTTTTTAAAACCGGAAAAGAAAGGACGAGTTCGTTTGCCAGCTATTTTTGATGAACAATCGAAGAGGAAGAGCATTTTGAAAATTTTTTTGGATTTTTTTTCCAAGAATCAAAAATTGTAAGTACGGTTCCTTGTTTTAAGTATAAAGTGAAATAATTTTTGATGATGATTTTTTTTTTTGATAATAACAAAATTGTCAGAGTTGTGGCATTTTCAAAATTCAAGAACAGAAACGAAAATGAGAAGTTTTAGCCAATAAACGCAAGATTGAAAAGAAGTTAAGAGGAAAAAAAACTTTCTGCTTGGGAGTTGTACAGGATCGTTCACTCAACTTTTTGAATTTTCTCAAAAAATTGTCAATTCCGATTTTGATTGCACAAAAAAAATGAAAAAAAAACTGTGAACTCGATCACTTTCAAAAAAATGATCATATTGAATTGTGCTTTGGCACAATCTTTTAAGGCCGCGAAAGAAAGGACGAGTTCGTTATTCAGCCATTTTTGACCAATGGTTCTGGGTTTATCCATAAGATGCATAGCTTATGTTTAAATCGAAAAATGTTACCAAAAATGAAAAGTTCCATTTTTGAGCAGAACTATGCGAGATATGAAAAGAATGAAAGAAACAAAAACTGTTTACCTCAAAAAGTCTAGAAAATCATTGTTGATTATTTTTCAGTAGGACATATAGTTTTTGTTTCCATCGTGATAACACACAAAAATAAAAAATGCCATCCTCAAGCCAAACAATGAGAGACAAGAAGAGACACTTCATAGGAAAATTGTTAATCGTAAAAAGTTTTACAAGTTTTGCATGAAATTTTTTCCATTACGGCGTATATTTCTTTTCGATCTTGACAACGCTTTTTAAACAATGAAAAATTTAATTTGCTTGCCAAACTATGCGAGATGTAAATATCAGTGGCGAGTATTGTAATGAGAATGTGTTCTTTAAAGCCAGCGGATCCTAAAGTAAACTTATTGTAAAAAAAATTTTATCAAAAATGAAGAAAAAATAAAAAGTCTCCATAGAAGTAGAGGTTTCCAGCAGTTTTGCAATATTTGCAATTCTGTGGATGCATTACACTGTAATCTGAATCAAACACGTATAATGCCGAGCGCGAAGCGCGAGGTGACAAGAAACTAAGCGCGTAGCCCGAGGTAAATACAATATCGAGCGTGAAGGGTGAGATCCAAATGACGTGCGCAGCGGTTAGATTTTTCACATAGAATCACTATAATTTTGTCTTGATTCTCAAAATTTTCTTTTTGTCTATTTGCGTCTTTCAATTCAATAATAGAGTTACTCCTTCATCAATCTTCCTTTTTAACAAATCTAATGGATACCCATTTTTAGCAAGGTATCTTTTACATGATATCTTCATGATGTTCTATATAAGACAATGTATCGGAAGGGTAAGAGAGGTGTATAAGGAGACGAAGGATAGGGTTGAGGAGGGGACACGATTCCAGAGGGTTTCTGGATGGATAGGGGGTTGAGGCAAGGATGTCCGCTCAGCCCAACGCTTTTCGCGATCTTGATCGCTGACATGGAGAGGAAGCTAGAGGAAGGAGCAGTTGGGTTAGTGAGGGTAGGAGGGGTTAGAATTTTTTCACTTGCGTGTGCGGATGGCATAGTATTGCTGGCGAAAAGTGAAAAATACTTTATTATAAATTGGGCGATGCGAAGCGAAATTGATAAAACATCCTAACCAGATGGATTTGCGGTGTCAAATACTTATAATTTTATTATTTTCAGTGTCAGATCTAAGAAATTGATTTTATCTTTTTTTGCTAATTCAACAGTGAATTTCAGTTCATCATCTGATAAATTGAAGTCGATGTATCTATAGTAAAAAATGATATTATTGTCTACTTTATTTAGACCTTGTTTTTCTATATTTTCCATAAAAATTTTTGCAGCAGCTGCTGGAATTGGTGAACTCATTGGTAGTCCAAAAGTTTGTTTGTAAAAAACATTATTGAATTTGCAATAAGAAGATTCTAGGCACAAACTGAGAATTTCATTAAAGTCCTTTCTATTCGTGAGCCCAGTACCTCTAGAGTTCTTTCGGTTCTCAAAGTATTGAGTAGCTATTGCTCTTGGTGGTTCGGAACCCACCTTAAACTGTAGGTCCCCCTCACCCCTGAGTTAGTGGTGAGATGTGCAAAGGAATAGAGAGAAGGTTATGCCGAAACTCTCAAACTCGTAACAGAGAGAAAGTATAAACGAATTATTTCAATATTTATGGAGTTTAAATGGATTTTCCGAGATATATTTGTGTACATAAAAACAATACCTAGAGATGTGATGGTATATCCATTAGGAATATTGATTTCATCTATTTTACGTTTATGTAACTTTGGTAAACCATAAAATTAAGGTGATTTCCCATTTGTACTATGATAAAAATGATATTGATTAGTATTGATGATTTTTTAATTTTCAAGTTCTTTTTAAAAAAATGTGAGTTGGGCTTCTATTTTTTTTGTAGGATCAAAATTAATTTTTTCATAAGTTTAAGTTGATTTATCATCTAGAAGTTGAAGTGCATTTATAATATAATCTTGTTTATTCATAATGACATTTTTGTTACTTTTATCAGCAGTAGTTAAAATTATATCTTTATTAGATTCTAAAAAAGTTCTAGTTTTCTTAATTTTTTGTCTGTGTTAAATCAGTTATATCAAATTCGGATTTATTGTAAATCCAATTTTGTGTTCAGTAAGAAATTCTATTTCTGATAATATTTTGATGAGATATTGGAATGGGTTCCATTGAATATTCAAGATTAGTTTTAATTTTTGTTGTAGGAAACTTTTTTCTATCAAAAGAAATACCAAATTTCCCTCTAAGACTTATCATCTCTTTTACATCTTCAGGTAAAGTTTTGTTAGACATGTTAATAACACATGTTGTCTCTATTTCTATGAAATAAAATAAAATCGTCACGTGAAAAACCTTGAACACCTAAAATTTTTAAATACCTAATATGCTAGGTGCCTTTAACGAAAACGCACACCCGATGTGCCATTTAACCTTATGTCCTACTATCCCCAATCTCCATAAGAAAAATAAACCCAAAAATGTGTAACCCTTCCCCATTGCTTCTGAAAAGGATAGGACAATATTTCACCAAGAACAACGATAAAAATTTATATTATGTATTATACTTACTGACTCCTCCAAAAACATAGACGAAAAATTTTGTTGACTTATTTTTACTTACCAAGCGTGCACAGAAGTGATTACCCCTAGTTTATTGTATTACGGTCCTGAACTGCCTCATTTATCTATAATAGGTCCAAGTTTCATTGAAATCCAAATCAGGTCAAATTTGTAATTAGAGTGTGTGTATTCTTATTTGATTCCAAAATGGTGTCTGTTCTACATATCATATTATTATTCTAATGTATGAAAAAGTAGGAATCTATTAATCTTCTCCCGTAATAACTTAACAATATTTACCGGATTTTCATTTCGTCTCTACTTTTATAACTCCAGCTTGCTAGGATAATTCAGATTTTTATCACGCTAATATCAGAATAAAGTTAGAAAGAAATGCACAAATAAAAAAAAACAATCCACCATCTCACAACTCGTACTGTACTAGCTTCCAAATCGTTATTCTTGAAGAATGGGAAAGTCTCGGAAGTTTCGTGCTCTCATTAATCGTCTATATGAACAGCATGAAGAAACGTAGTTTTGTGATATATTCTGATCATAAGCTCGTATTTATTCAAGACGGATAATCGTTCTTATGCCGACGAAGCTGCTGGATGCTTTCCTAATCAGAAAAGTTTGTGAGTTTTCATTAATGCCTTCTCTGAACGAGGATTTAGATTGAATTCAAAGTACTTTACCTACCTTCTTTCGAAAGCTGATGTTAAGTAATTTTAATTTATTTTCTTTTTACATCTGTTTTATATTTTGTTTCTACCTGTTACTCATCCATTCAATTCAATAGAATACCCTCTCTGCCCTCTAGTATTTTCGAATTCATAAATTACGCGACGAGAGAATGAATGAACAATTTGGAGAAGAATTTTAATTGTGTTGCTAAGCTTATGAGAGGAATTCCGAAAAGCTGAAACTAGAGCTCAGCAATTTGTGCTTCATCTTTTGAAAGAGGGTTCTGAGGAGACGTTAAAGAAAATTCTTTCGATTCCACGGAATACCTCAAAAGTCCTGACCTCTATACAAAAGTTTGAATAAGTCGGTAAAGAAAAATCGCTGAAAAACTAAACAAATTTCATTGCGAAGGTTATTTTATTGGGCATAAATTTCCTATTCATGGTCTTTTACATGTTGATTATAAATGAAGGTGCGGTTAGTTGAAGGTACAAGAATACGGTTGAAATGGTAAATTTACCAACAGTCAACGTTGACCTATTCTGCTTCGTTGAAAATTGTATAAAAACGATAGACATGAATCAGACAGCTACCTCCAAATCTCCTTTAAGGGAGATGTGATAATAGTTCTGAAATATTAATAATTTAAGCTTACAAAGTTAATAATAGAGGTAGACGATCGAATAAAATACAGTTAGGGTTTTGAAACAATTATACGATCATCTATTGACGATTATTTTCCTAAATTTTGTTGTTCTTGTTCGAGAGCGGCAAATAATAGCTGCAAAAAATCAATTTTTCTATTGCAACTTGTTGAAAAGAACATTTACCTGAAAAATCTACTTATTTTCGTTTTTAATGCATAATTTTTTACAGCAGGTGGCAATTTCGACCAAGAAAATAAAAGTTCAAAAAATTTGAACGTACAGCTTGACCATCAATTTCGTAAAATAGGATAAGCTAAAAAACCAAATTTACAAACCTAGAAACAGTAAAATTCAACCTGAAAACATGAATTCATGAACAATATGATTGATTTCCAAACAAACAGTTGCATTTTTTACCAAAACGATGACTTTTTTACCAAAAGAAGTACATTTTCGAGTGGTGAAGACAAATTTTCTGTAAAACTATTGTACTTTCAACCCAATAATTTAAATGATCAATCAACATTCCTTTTCTATAAGAAGGATCAATTTTCTACAAAATACTATGATCTTTAACGAGAGAGATGAATCTCACAACCAAACAGTTCAATTTTAAACTGAAAAAGATTGATTTTTAACGAAAAATAGAGTATTTAGATTTTAAAAACGAGTTTTTTATAAAATAGTTAACATTTCAATTACAAATCAATTAATTAAATAATTAAAGGAAAGACTTCAAGCAAAATAATTCATTATTCAAACGAAGAAGTGAATTCCGAACTACAGATGATTTTTAACAAGAATTATGAATTTTAACTAAAATCCTTGATTTCAAGATAGAAGGAATCATTTTGAATTTTTTAAGAAGGAATTTTCACCAAAATATATCACTTTTCAACCAAAGGATTACATATTGAACTACAATATGTATTTTCAAATAAAAAAATGAATTCTTAATTTTGTAAGAAAGTAGTTTAACTTTTGACTGAGAATTTGAAATCCCGGTCATAATAGATGAAATCTCATCGGTTTATTATGTAATAGGCGATATTTCAACTGAGATTTCGATTTTGAATTTGAAACAGTTCAAGTGATCTAAGAATCAACCAATTTTCAACAAAAATTTTTGGATTGGTGATTTGTTGATCCTGAACTAAATAACTTTTAATCCTTTAACCGAAACAAATTATTTGCAATCAAAGAGTTGAATTTATAACTAAAAGGATTAATTTTACAATAAACTGTTCTAAAACTTAGTTTATTTTTTCATTGAAGTGTTGGAATTTTTTGAATTATTTCAAGCTTTATCCGATCTTTTTATCACGATTTGGAGCTGAGAGTGCATCTTCCTCCATAATTAACTGTGCAAGCTTCTATCATTAATACTCGGAAAAATTTATTCACTTGAATTTAAGGCGATTATTTGAAGAATCTTCAGTAGAGAGAAAAGTCCTAAAATGTTTTGAAGACTTTGAAGAATCATTAGAAAACTATGAGATGTAGAATGAAGTGGACTAAAAATTGAAAACTCAGTCGCAGAAAGAAAGTCGAGTAATTCTTATACAAAACTTTCTTCTGAACGACGCGATCTTCTCTTGAGTTCAAATGACAGTCGAGGAATTTGGAGATGAGAGGATCAAAAAAATAATTTTGTTCATTATAGACAGCTTGGCTTATAGAATAGTTCAAGTGAACTATTCTTCTTCCTCGGAAGTAGAAATCTATATCAAAAATGTTTCTTCACAATTGCATACTAACGCACCACCGCCACGTGGTTCAAAATCCTCAAAAAGTAGCCAAAAATCAGAATCTCAGTACTTCACTTAGTCCGAGTACTCTTATTGGGTTTGTGCGGTTACTGATTTCGAAAATAAAGTCGAAAATTTAAAATTGAAAATGGCGGACCCGAAACGGTGGACGTTTCTCTAAAATTTTCCACGCATTCACTTGAAAATGAGTATTGAGGGATTTTTGAGGTCGCTGATTTCGAGGAAAAAGTCAATATTTCAAAATGGTGGACATTTTTTAAAATTTCCCACATTCAGTGAGTTTTTGGTGGAAAAATTTTGTGCGATATAGAAAATGCTTGTGAAGGTACGTAAATTAGGAATAAATAATTAGATATGTATGATTCGCAAACATGTTTATGAGTTGTGCGATGTATTGCAGGGAAAAAATTGATCTTTTTTGGTACCCGATTTATAAGTTCACGTAAAGAATTCTTCTTTTTTCTGCGAGTTCCTGTATCGAGATTTGTTGTTTCTATTGCGGGAATGTGTCTTCTTTTCGAAACCCTTTTCACTTGCTGCCCCGAGCTGCCTCATTTCAAGAAAATTGTTTTTTTAGAAGAATGCCCACCATTTCGGGTCCGCAATCATGAATTATGGTTTTTTTACTTCATTTTCAAGATCAGCGACCCCGAAAACTCCTTTAGGAGGTCCTCCACCCTCGGATGCCGGAAATCAAGGTGTTTTTTGGGAATTAATTGCGCAGAATGTAATCTATAATTTTTCAAAATTTTTTCTGTTTTTTATACGTAAAATACATTTGCCTCCTCTTGACAATGTATAACCCGTAATCTGAAATCCGCAATGAGACATTCGTTATATTCGCAGTACCTTTGGCTATGTTTTCCCTTGACAAAAAAAAAAATCTGCCTGCTTCGCGGGCACATTCTCATCGCGAGCTCCGCACGCAGCTCGTTTCGCTCGCAAGTTTCAGCGCGCCTAGGTCGCGCATCCGCCAGATCTCGCGCTTCGCGCTTGATAATGTATTAGACTCGCGCTTCGCGCTTCTACATTTGAAACCTCGCGCTCCGCACTCGGGTATTTGTGTCTCGCATTCGGAATGCTTTTTCTATCGTTCATTTCAATAATTATGCAGATTCGAAAGTGAATTGAACAAATAAATATCTTTTAGATCCCAGTTGACCAATGCAACCTCATATTCTTAATTTATAACGTAATTAGGTATAGATGAAGATTACATTTCTCAAAGCTCTATTGGCTGTAAGATACACATTCTCATCCTGGCACTCGCGCTTCACTCTGGACTTTTGACGGAATGTAATAAAACTTTTGATTTTCCATTATGTGATGTACAGTAAAAGTTTTAATTTTCCGTTTTTCTAAATTTGAAATTTCATTATGATAATCTCATACGGCACTCAAAAAGAAACGTTTTTCTTTCTCATACTTTTTTCCATATCATGCGTTGTTTCGCGTATAATCCCCATTTTCTTTTATATTTTTGAATTTTGAAAATTCCACAACTCTGACAATTTTGTTTTTATAAAAAAAATCATTAAGATAAATTGTTCTGAGTTTTACGTACTATAAGAAACCGTACTTATAATTTTTGATCTTGTAAAAAAAAGTTGAAAAAAATGTTCAAAATGATCTCCCCCTTCGATTTTTCATTCAAAATAGCTGGTTAACGAACTCGACATGTCTTTTTGGTTCCTTAAAATTGGTACCAAAGCACGATCGAATATGATCATTCTTCCGAAAGTTATAGAGTTCACAGATTATTTTTCATTATTTTTTTTGCGATCAAAATGGGAATTTTCAATTTTTTTAGAAAATTCGAAAAGTTATATTGACGATCTTTCAGGGCTCCCAAGAAGAAACATTTTCTCTCTTTGACTTTCTTTTCAATCTTGCGTTATTTGGCTTTTCTCTTATATTTTTGAATTTTGAAAATGCAACAACTCTGACAATTATGTTTTTATAAGAAAAAATCATTGGGATAAATTGTTCCAATTTTTATGGACTGTAAGAGACCATACTTACAATTTTTTATTCTTGGAAAAAAAGTCAAAAAAAAATTTCAAAATGCTCCCTCTCTTTCATTTTTCATCCGAAATAGCTGTCTAACAAACTCGTCCTTTCTTTTGGATCAATCAACAAGTGTGTCAAAGGCCGATTCGATCCGTCCATTTTTTCGTGAGTTATCGTGCTTACGGACGGACGGACGGCCGGACATACGGACATACAGACCAACAGACCGACACCATCGCCAAAACTTGATTTTCGGCTTCAGGGGGTCTCGAAACGTGGAGATCCGTTAAAAATTCAAGATGTGAAATTTCAGACGATTCTAATACTTTCTCAATCATAAACGATGAAAATGTAAAACATTTCAAAAATTATGCAACAATTTGTAAACAAAAATTTTCGACCTAATTTATCGACCTCTGGACGGCCATAAAAATGGGAGGAAATGGAATTTCAAAAATCGTACACGGGAAAACAAAGCTGTATGTTTTCCGAACATTTTGAGACCAAAAAAATTGGAATCGGAATAAAACTTGATTATCGGAACTCACGCTCTAATCTTTCTAATCTAATCTACCTGTCGTCTCTTCTATCCGTCAATTTTTAATGAAGAAAAAA
Source organism: Neuroterus valhalla (assembly GCA_011762715.2). Lineage (NCBI taxonomy): Eukaryota > Metazoa > Arthropoda > Insecta > Hymenoptera > Cynipidae > Neuroterus > Neuroterus valhalla. The sequence continues at coordinate 4,156 of WSXT02221538.1, read as the reverse complement.
CTGATAAACTATTCACACACATACACACACTTGTTCACTACATGTCGGGAAATTTTTCGAGTAAGCGCGCTCGCGTTCTCGGAAACGGCCGGAGACGGGGACCTTTCGGTTCCCAGGAACATGGGAAGGGATTGGTTTTTCACAGAACCCTTTCTGTCACGTTTTCTCAGATATTAGTAGATTGAAACAAAGTAAAAAAATCGATTTTCCTTTTTTTGGAGGGTGGAGGATCCTCTCAATACTCAATTTCAAGTAAATGCATGGGAAATTTTAGAAAAGTTTCCGCCATTTTGGGTCCCCTTTCTTTGAATTTTGGTTTTTTGACTTCGTTTTTGAAATCAGCGACTCCAAAAACCTTATTTGGGCACTCGAACGAAGTGAAATATTGAGATTCTGATTTTTGGTCAGCTTTTTGGGATTTTGAATTACTGTGCACCGCATGTAGTCGATCAAAGTTTTTTTTTCCGCGGTTATAATTTAGGCTTCGTAGAAGCAACTTTTTTGTTTTGATTTGCGAATTCAGATTAGAGAAGCACATTTTCTAAGTTGTATACATTTACAATTGTTATATTACAGTACGTGATTGTAGTTTTATAGAACATTCTCTTCACCCATCGGATTTGATTTAATTTTCGGCATAACCTACTTGCAGAGTCTCTACTGAGTGTAAACGTTAAAGTAAGACTCCTGGAGGAATGAGATAGAATAATTAGTTCTGAAGTCTGGTTTTCAAAACTTTTAAGCTAAGACATATAACTGTCTCAGAGAGCTTACTTCTCAAGCCAGCGTCAACTTCTTTTAATGAAGTTTGAGGGCGGAAAATACTTGAATTCTCCGAAAATCCATACCTCTGTATGCAAACGCTGTGTCCAGATAAATGTACCTACATTTATAGAAGATTTGCTGGACTTGGTTCTCAGAAGGATTCATACCGTATTTTTTTGTGGATTGATATGCAGCCATATTTATTGTAGACAGTTGTGTGCTCCAAAATAAATCCTGTGCTGTTCGTGGCAATAATCTTGGAAGCCTTTTGATCCATTTTTCTCCGCCGGAGAAGAAAATCAACCTAAATTTAAACCTTTTCAGCTCCCTAAATTATTGTCGCTAGGGTGGCTTCTGGCTTCGAATTTTTTAATCAGCGACCTGAGAAATTTCCTGAAACAAACTTTCATAATCATCTCTATTTTCACAAATATTTTTTTGTACCATTAGGCCATAATCCCTTGCAGGGTGAGCGTAACTCGTGGAGAGTTATAGTTGACTGAGTTGGATACACGGGAAGAAACAGTCTCTTGCCAACATGCCAACAGCACGTGGTATTCTCGGATAGTTACCCATCTATGTACTAACCACGCCTGACGCTGCTTAACTGCAGTGATCGGACGGGAACCGGTTTTTCAAATGTGGCATGGCCGTTGGCATTTAATGATGCAAACTGGAACACAAACGTTATTTATCTTTTATTTTGGATTTATCTGTATTTGGATTTACTTTACAAGAATTAGATATTGATAGATATTGAATCAGTATTGTTATTATTGTTATTAATATTTGTGGAATACATTAGTACTGAAATTTAAGCATTTTGATTAAGTTTTTCTTCTGAGCTTATTCGCTGTGTGCAGACGGTTGGAGGGGAAGGCTGGCGCTGCCGTCGAATTTTACATGTATTCTTGTAGCAGCGTCCCCCGAAAGAGACCGTGGCCACCACGGTACTAATTTTTGCTCCATAAGATTTAACATGAGATCGTCCCCTGAAGTGAGGGCGCCCGTAGACTCACACGGTGCCAATAGGACTATTGATAACGAATTGAAAACCGAGAAATTCAATTATTTATATTGTACCTTAGTAAGACTGGTCAATTTTTAATTTTTTCACAACATATTCCAATGGAAAATTCCGTTGCGCACATGTTTAGTCATATAAATGAATGTGATAGCTTTATCAGATTTCGAAATAATGAAGAAAATGTTACTTTTTTCTGCAATCGCAAAATACGAATTTTTTTGTGTTCAACTCACCATAAATTCTACTTTAATAGGATTTTTTAAATCGAAATTTCAGTAAATATGCACCATCATATAGAAGGAATAACGGTCTTTATAGAATTTCAATTAGTTGCCACTAAAAATTTATAACGATTTTTATTCTTCTCATGGCGTAAATTAGATATTGATAGTTTCAAACGCTTCGGGAGTCGAACGAATTTTCAGAAAAATAAAATTAAAGGTCAGGTAAACTTTTTTTGGTTTCAGAGAATTTTTTTGGATAATTCCGGGCGGTTCTGTTTTCTGGTTTTAGAGTCACAATTGATTCAAGATCTCGGCACTGTCGCGTATACGCGTGCTAGCTCGTCCTACGATATCAACGGCTCTGTAACAGCGGACGATTGGAAGGTAAAGTCGGACACAAAAATAATAATGAAAACATTATAATTTACATTCCTTTATTGTTTTGAAATATAATCCATCAAAATTGAAACTCATATTATATCTACATGATTACTTGAACGATTTCTTTACAAATAATATACTCATTTTCATCACTATCTTCAGTGTTGTCTTCGGCATAATTATTTTGATTAAATTGCAGAAAATTATTTTCAAAGAATTCTTCTCCAGGAGCGGTTAGAAAATTAGGAAGATTTTTCCAATCTTTTATTCTAGCCGATTTCAGTCCAATTCGAGGTGGTTAATTTCTTGGAAGATCTTTTAGTTTGAGCTTAGATATAAACAAAAAAGTAGTTGCCCTCTCCAATTTATAATATTAAAAATGTCTACTTTCCCGCCGGGGAAAATATTTAAAACGAAAGTTTTACTAATTTGAAAATTTTCCAGTTTGCGGATTTTGCCCTTGAAGCCTTTTTCAAAATTCTACAAAAAATCTTCACATTTCGTATTCACAGGTATTATATCAATGTTACATAAGTTTTAATTTTGATGATTTGTTTTTAAAAATAATGAAAAAATGTGAATTTTGATTTTCTCATCATTATATTGATGTCCGACTTTACCTTACAATCGTCCGCTGTTACAGAGACGTTGATATTGCAGGACGAGCTAGCACGAGTACGCGTATGGGAAAGCGCTGAGATTTCAAATCAATTGTGACTCTAAAACCAGAGAACAGAATCGCCTGATATATTCCAAAAAACTTCCTTGAAACCTAGAAAAAGTTTAGCTGACGTTTGATTTTAATTTTCTGAAAATTCGTTCAACTCCCGAAGCGTTTGAAACTTTCAATATATAATTTACGCCATTAGAAGAATAAAAATCGTTATAAATTTTTAGTGACAACTAATTGAAAATTCTATGGAAAAAGTTTTTTTCTATATGATTAGGCATATTTTCTGAAGTTTTTATTAAGAAATTCTTAATAATGTAGAACTTATGGTGAGTTTAACACAAAAAATTCGTATTTTACGATTGCAGAAAAAAGTAACATTTTCTTGAATATTTCGAAAACTAATAAAGTTATCACATTCATTCATAGGACTAAAAATATGCGCAATAAAATTTTCTATTGGAATATTTGGTTAAAAAATTAAAAATTGACCTGAAAAAAATATTACCCAGGGGCCAACTCAAACGACGGCGTTTCGAGCGTATCCCTTTTTGATCGCCAGCGGTTCAATAAAAATTTTTAGTTTTTCATGGAATTTAAGATAGTTAGGCAATAGCTGAAGGACCGTCGATAGGTTGTTTAGAAAGCTATATTTTCCTATCCTAGCGTTTCCACGTAACTCATATCATTTAGCGTCGGATTGAGATTTTCGATTTCTTACACTCTCATCACTTGTGTCAAGAAAAGACGGTTTACACAAATTGAATTTCATCTGAAACTTTATATTGGGGAATTCCTTCGCCCCCAAAATAATCTCCTTGCAACAATCATTATCCTTCTTCGGAAAACATCATCTAGTCTCCGGCCAAATAATAGTCACAAGTTTGAGTGCGTCTAACGAATCTTGCGCCACGCAATCAGTCTTTGCAAATTCTCTATTTGAGTAGAAAAACCTCGAATACTGTGATTTTATGATTTTTAATTCTCTTTTGCTAAAGCTTCTTCGGCTTTGACGAATATATTCTTGAACCGAGAATGTTTGTTCAGACAATGCAGAATGAAGTACAACAGTAGCGTAGATAGACTTGA
>WSXT02221527.1:0-16023 GCA_011762715.2 Neuroterus valhalla | reverse complement strand
CATCAATTCTTTAATTTAAAAACGACGAGTTGACCGTTGTCATACTCTTAATTTGGCAGGTTCTCAAGGAAAAGGAAGTAGGGAGAGAGCTTTCATGGATGATGTTTTACAGTTTATTTTGATAGAAAATATTAGAATTTAGGGGTTTGTCCGATAATTCTGAGTGTGTACCACTACCCATACTACCAACGTCAACCGCCGGCCCTGGAAATCAGTATGCTTTACTTTATGAAATGTATACAAACTTTCACGCTAATTACTATGATAAAGAATCACAACTTTGTCCAGAGGAGAATTCATAGAGCATTCACCTCTAGTTGTTACTGACTGTTCTAAACAAAACGAGTCATTGGAATATGGACCAGTTGACGTACGTTTGGAATTTAAAACTAGCAAAAATTTTCCCGCTTAAACGTCTGCATATTGTTTAATTTCACATGATCGTGTAGTTGAGTATTGATGAGTTTAAATAGTATGTTGCAGATCAAACGTTGCTGGCATTGTAAAAAACATCACCTTCGACATTTAATATTCATCTGAAAAGTAAATTTGCTTCGAAATTTGATTTTTCAGGTTGAACTAAAGAAAAAACAACATTTTGGAATCAACTTTTTCTTATATTTCCAATCTTGCATTTTTACAAAAATTTAAACATGTTGAGAATTTCACAATGTATGTTTCATTTTTGGATCGTGTACAGAATTTCTACTGCATTACATTACATCTTTGTGCTTCCTTACATTCTCCATTGTTTTGCCAAAGACTGAATTATTAATTTATTTATAAAAGTATTTTCTCAAACTCATTGGTTGATCTTTTTCTGTGCTCTGTATTCAAATCTATATAATCTTTCAACCATGGTTTCTGTTTGAACTTTAAAACTCTATGGACTTTAGTCAACTTCATTCCAAAAGATAAATATTGGTTCAAATTTTGGTAATGTATTACATAATTCTTCTTTTGGAGCGAAGTCGGCCATAATTCTGGAATTGTACATTTCGGAATGGAAGGAATGAAATATTCTGGACATAAAGGTAAGACTTTATGCGAATCATGAAGCTTTTCGGGGTATTCTTAATCCACCTCTAATATGTCACTTTCTGACGAATCATCGGGAATATCAAAGAAATTTGGTTCATTCTCAAAATTTTCGAACCATTCAAAATCTTTGTATGGTAAACAGTGGCTTCAAAGCTGTACGATATTGATTGTTAATATCAAAGTATGCAATGTAAGACTCTGGTCCGTTTGCATCAAAATCTAAACCCATAAATCTATTGTTAGCCTTTCCATAACTATTTGAGCATTGGGAAACTCCTCCCCTAATTCCTTTCCAATCAATAATAGCCTCAGACGGCAAACCCAACTCTTTATTAATGGAAAAAAGTTCAAATTTACGAACACGATTTCGTAGAAAAATTTAGTTTCTGTTCATAAAGAATTCTTTCTCAATTCATATTATAATCGTAGTATGATCGCGAGAATTAATTTGGAAGGAGTTGCAAAAGGATCCGGGCGAAAACATCAAGAACTGTAGCGATTTGAAGAAACTATAATTTCTGGCTTCACGATTCATTCAAAATGAATAATCTTGCGAGTTCCAGCCTATTCGTGAAGAATTCCTTTCCAATCTATTTATTGCTTCATGCGACCAATACTTGAATATAGTACGTGATGAAATTGAATATATATTGAATGACAACAGTCTTCTTATGTACGTTAAAGTGATGCGAATTGAATAATTTTTTGATTCAGTTTTAATTCATGAATTTCTCATTCGAAGAAACGCATGAACTAAAATCGGATTTTAACCGAGTAAAATAATAATACCATAGGAGCATTAAAAAATCTGCGCAATACGTCTCCTTCTGAAGCTTGAAATTCATATTTTGATTATAATTAGATTTCTGCATTACAAAGGCTCACAGTCATAACACTAGAAACGTATTCATCACATATCTAACGCACACCAACCTATTTATCTACCCTAACTTAACACTACTTCATGCAACGCAATTCCCTAACGCAGGATATCGCACGCTGGAAACAATGATCAAAATGGTCCTTATATACTAACTGGAAAAATTCTTACCGCTTGTGAGAAACGACTTGTGCTGGGTTAAGAATTATTGATGCCCCGCGTCTTATTTAATTTTATTACTTCAACATCGAGTATTTTTTTATGTTTCATTTAAATGTCATGTTATCACTATGTCATTGGATTATTGAGAGTTCTTCAATATTCACTTTATTTTTGTCTTTTTCTCACTCGTAAAATTAAAATTTCAGAAAATGAATTTCTTTTCCAAATATCAAACTATCTGGCAGAAAATATTCTTTCTTATTTAAAAAAATCATGTTCTCGAGTTGAAATTTCCACTTTATTGTACGAACTCAAATTAAGGTTCGGAAGGAGAAGCCAGATATTTTCGTTTCTGTTCCTGTTTTTGATGGAGTTGTAATTATATTGATTGAATGAATCCCTGATTTTCGTTTGTACTAAACTCCTTAGTTTACGAAATTCGGCTTGAATTGTAGTATTTTTAGTTCTTTTAGCTAACCTATGTTTACTATCTCTTTCCCTCATCAATTCTTTTATGCAAGGAGTGATCCAGGGAGTTGATTCCTTTTTTGCATGCGGAGTATGGAGAGGTGCAAATTTATTGAAAGCAGAAGATAAAAATGAGGTTAAGCGAATTACCTTACTATTGATATCTCTCTCTGTAAAAATGCTACTCCAGTCATAAGTAGAGAGGTGCTTCAAAAATTCGGCTTCATCTATATTGGAAAGATTTCGTATGGAAATCGGATTTTTATTATTAGAGGAGGGAATCAAGGTGAACTGAAATTGGATACTAATAAGATCATGGTAAGAAAGGAATGATATTGGGTGTTGGGTGGACGAAGTCACCTTGTCAAGGTCATCAACAATCATCAAATCAATTCACGTACTTGAGTGATCAGTGTGGTGGGTAGAGTTATAGGGAACGATGGATAATCCTGCAGAGAGAATTACTGATTTCAAATAATGTGTTAAATTGTTGGAAGAATTAAGGTTTGTGTTCAAATCACCGGTTAACACAATATCATTATAGTTAGGTATGAGGTCAAAAATACCAGACTCAAGTTCCTTGCCGTAAGAAGGATTCGGAGGTTTGTATATAACACCCACCAAAATACTATCTAGGGGTGAAGATACATTGATGAAAAGGTACTCTGCAGTTGGGTAATTAGCGAGAGGAATCTCACTGACCTTTACACTCCTCAAGCTGTCGTGTATATAGAGACATACCCCACCTCCTCTTCTCTCATCTCTGTCTCTACGAAAAAGTGAATAATGGTCAAGTGCTACAAGACTTGAGGGAATATTAGGAGTGAGCCAAGTTTCAGATACGGCTATAATGTGATAGAAACATGACATAAAGTAATATTTGAATTCGAGGTAATGGGCTGGTAGAGATTGAGCATTAACGTAACAGATGTTCAGAATCCCCATTGGAAAAGTGTTAGGGAAAGATCAGATTTAAAAAATGGACAAAGAACCAACAGAATCCAGTACCCATGTTCACAATTGGAAACCAGTAAAAAATCAAAATGATAAGTATGAAAAATCATGCATAGTATGTATAAAAAGTTCCTAACCATATACAGCATATAGAGTCGGTTCAAAGCTGACATATCGAAAATGTGAATATAAGAAAAATCGGCGTATTGAGATCGATAATGTTAAAAAAAAGCAATATAATAATTATTCGACAAGCAGTTTACTGATATACAGAAGTCAAAGCAACGCATGAGAAAGGAGCATAAGTAAATATCCTTATCAAGGGAATATAAATTAGGACCAAAGAAAAATTCTGAAAAAACATGAAAATCAGAAAATAAACTATGCAGAAAAACGAGCTGAGTTCAGAATATGGATCAGCAGATGAGAATATAAATTTATCAGTGTCGAAGAGGAGTTTAAGGAATGGAGATTGTACGAATTGGAAATAAAGTAAAAACAGAAAAAACTTAACCCATGGTTGCTATAGAATAATCTCGATGGATTGTAGGTTTATGAGTTGGATTCTTGGTGATCCATCCTCCTTCCGACAGAAAATCCTTCCTCCTGAGACCCAGAGATACTTAATTTTTTTCTCTCTACAGAGACCAAGAGCTATGGCGTAAATCTTCCTGTTGAGGGGGGTTAAGGCCTCACGAACGTGAATGAAATTCTTGTCGCTTCCTGTCCATCCTAAGTTTGCAGTTGAGAAATCCCTTTTGATCTTCCTTCTCTCAATGAATTTATCACGGAGTTCTTCTGTGCCGAATTTAGCTACAATTATCGGGGGTGTGGTGGCGCTGTTCATTGTTGGTGCTTTAATTATCCTATATATTTTGAAAACATCCTCCTTGACCAGAGGAACATCGAGAGCCCTGGCGACCGATTGCATGGTGGCCATGAGGTCCTCGTTGGGCTTCATGGGCAAACCATGAATCTCAAGTACATTACACAGAGCTTTCTGCTCGTTCACATTGAGCGTGTGCTCCAATGTAATGACTTTTGCCTTCAAATCGTTCGTTTCCTTCTTTATACTTGCAATATCCTCCTTCTGCACCTCGGATACTACTTCCAAAGATTCAATCCGTCTGGTGTTATTGGATAGTTCAGACTTGATTTCTTGAAGTGTGGAATTTAACTTTTCGGCCAAGTCATTTTGTTTGGCTTCAAAATTGTCTAGTCTGGCTAGAACCTCCTGGGTCTGCGCAAGCGCTTCCCTTTGGCCTTCGGCGACTGTTTGTCGCAAAAGGTCAATGAGACCAGGTGGCAAATTTGAAGGAGCTGGAAGAGTAGGGGTAAAGGGTACTGAATTTACACCACCGGCGTCCTGGCAATTATCGTTCGCACCTGGGTTGCCATCTACTGCCGCTGAGCTGGCACTATTAGGCAACGAGGTGCATCTCTTGCAAACATAATCAACTAGGCCTTTTTTTAGTTTTTCAAATTCAATCTGCGTGATTCCAAAATTAGCACAGGCCAAGTGTATTAAGTTGCCGCACTTCACACACGCTAGAACCTCAGGTCCTCCTCTAATAATCGAAACATTGCACTCCGGACACTTTCCCATGGCGATGCAGGAGTAACGACGTGCAGGGTACATTGAATAACAAAAACACCTTGATTTTTAATAAAACTGAGAGTTATTGCAAAATTAAAAGTCACAGTCAGATCAGGTACCAAAACTATCACAAAGTGTAAGACTTTTTCGAAAACAACACTCGCAAACTCACAAAATGAACGAAAATTGAAGCGGAGCGAGTGAACACGTCCACCACCGATCACTGTCACTGTTTTGATGTCTGATTTGATGTCACTGATGAAGGTGTCTATTCTTAATTATTTCAATATTATATGATATTCAAACCGCTCATCGTAACGTATTGAAAGTCAATTCTTAGAGCTTTGCTTAGGAGTTTCAAATGAATAGTATGAATTCTCATATAGAATTCCAAAAGATCGAAATACTTTTACGAACTCAGAATGAGTTACAAATGGATCAATATAATTCTTTTTGTATTTAATATCTATAATTTACGAATTCAATTACGTAATTCATATTGAACTCCGATTTCTGAACTTATTGAGAGATATATCTAAATAGGCTTGCCGTCTGGGAGATTTCCAAATCAGTAAATAAATTGAGCTCAATACCACTATGTTTTAACATTGCATCAAAAGCGAGTCCTGGTGCTGTGTAATAGTGTAGAGGATCTAGATTGTAGGTTGCAAGACAAGTTTTTCGGAAATTTTGGAAAATATCAGCCAGAAGCAAAACATCAGTTTTTGAAAAAAGATCAGAGTATTCGCCCAAAGTTTCAAGTGAAATGTTTCCCATACTGTACAGGCATGTTGGTAATCATAGTCTGAAATATTTGAATCATTCGATTTTGAATAAAAAGCCTCTTTTGATGGTAATTGTTCTTCTTGTAGTTTTCCCTTACTGTCCATGTAATCATGAGGAAAAACATCTTTCCTAGTTAATAAATTGAATTCATCGTCATTTTTACAATATTTTCTCTTAATTCTTTTCTCATCGTTATGTAAATATGATGCAAACTTTTCTAGACTGCTAAGCATAAATCTAAAACATTCAATGAAACGAAGCTTTACATTCGTATATGCCACTTGTTTTGTGAGAGATATGTATTTTTCTTTGTTTATAGGAAATAACTGAATGCCACCTTCAAAACTTGTAGCTAAGTCTTTTATAAAAAATGGGCATCACATCCTGACAAGTTATGAAAAACTTCAAGGATTAACATGCTAGTTTTTATAGTTTATATTACAAGATTGATGACTCGCACCGCGATATTTTCCCGTAAAATGATCATGATTGCGATGTTTAATGTTATCATGTGTAAAGGGCTTCTCACAAAAGTGACATTTTAAATTCTCGCACAATGAATCATCATTATTGCAATCTTCATGAAAAGCAACACTTGTCGGTACGTGTTTTTGATACTTGGGTGACTGCATATCAGCATTTTTCTCTAATAGGGACTCAAAATCGGCATAAATTGCTACAGGGACTTTTTCTTCAAATCTATAATTCTTGAATTTTAGTATTTTATTATTTTCAGTTGGTAGTATTGCCCTGCATTTATTCATATTCCCGCAATCTACTTTATGGTTCTCAAATGACTTTTCGAGTTTAAAATGATATAAGCATCTGTCACAAAAGTAAGTGCGGAAATGACCTTGTGAAAATTGCGATTTTACCAATCGTGATAGAACTTTCATCCAAGCGAAATGGTTAACGATTTTGGACTCATTTAAATCAATTTCATCTTCCCCAATAAAATTCGAACCATTTAAATCGATTTCTGCATTTTCAATCATAAGAAGATGGATTGTGGGCTTGTCTGATTTATATTGCCTGAAATAGAGTGGAACAATTCTTCTTTCTTACTGTTTTCATGAGACTCTATGCAATAAATATTAATACCTAAATTATTTAGTTTTTTAAATTATTGGATATCGTGAAAATTATTAGGAGCACTTTTTCGAGCTAAATGATTTTATCGACCAGAGAAAACAAAAGACATAATTATTTTCAACATTAACAACTGCTCTCTTATCTCTTATAAATTTTGGTAATCGCATATAAGTTGGAAGGCCAGCAATTGAGAAACTGTAGTCTCAAACCATTCACCAATATCTCTCAACTCAAGAATGGGTTCGTTTTTGGTATTAAAAAATTCAATTTCTTCAATTTCTTCGCCCCCTTCTAACGCACTAAACTTTGCAGCTAAAATTATATTTGCTTTCAAAGCTCCCATAATTTCCAAAGTACTTTTGATTCTCGCGATAAGAATTTTTCTCGCATTATTGAAAGAGCTATTTAAATCCTTGTAAAATAAATTCATAATCAAACCTGTTCTAATTCGACTCTTGAAAGCAGTCTGTTAATCTTGCCACCTGATTTTTTCCTTGTCCTCAGCCTCGTTGACACCTGATCCTCTTTTTAGCGACTTCTTGAATTTTCGGTTCCTGGATTTCAAAATCCCAGCCAAAGATTGGATTCGATTTTTTTGGCCCTAAGAAAAAGCTTTCCCTGTTCTCAGCAATTGATTCAAAAACCAGCTGTTTTTGATTACACCTCGAACCCAAAAGTCGATTTCTTCAAACGTGGCATTTCCTTTTAAATGTTCACATGCCTCATCCATGAGTCTTATAAACTCCTTACACTGCACTGAATTCATTTTGAATATTGGTGTCAAAATGCTCACTCAACAATATGTATGTAAAACACACTTCAATTCCCAACACAAGACACTTTATGCAGGAAACATTACAAGCCTCTTTTCACTGTAGTCAAATTGAACGTATGGAGGTTTCTTTGATACTGAGGAGCTTGCGAAAAATCTTTGCGTTTATAGTCTTAACCCCTCTCCTAGATTTCTGGAGACTTTTGTGCAATATTACATTATATGATGCAATAATCAGCAAGAGAGTTGAAAATACGTTTGCTACACGTTTAATCAATGTAATATAGAACTATTCTCGTTTCGTCGCTATGTGTCGAAGCACATAGCCCTTGCCACTAAATCAAATCACCAATTGCTCGCTCAGCGTATCGCCTTCCGAATGTCTATGTAAACATTTCCAGATGGCGACTATCTACAAGCTATGATTCAAAGCCAAAGGTTCCTAATATGTAAGGTCCATATCGCTGATGCGAACCAGCAGTACAAATCTCTTTCAACATTAGTTGAATTGAATTTATGGAGGTTTGTTTGATTCTGATGAGCTCTCTTTTCGTAGACTCATCGTCTCTGTTATATTTCTTCATACTTTTGTGCAATATTACATTATATGATGCAATAAATTCTTGTTTTTTATTATATGACGCAGTAGGAAAAGCGAGGGCCAATCAGAATATGTCCTTGAGATTATAAACAACCTTAAAGCTGTTAACATTTTTCTCACAATTGCGCAAGATATCATATAGAACATTTTTTATGACGTCATGAGAACGTTCTCGAAGCTCAGCATAGACATGAACAGGAATCTGTGATTAGAACTCCCCCTGTATATCTACTTAAGTAGTTCAGGGCACTTATGTGCCTTATTATAAAGGGATCGGAGGCCCTTAAACTCGTAAAACGGATGAAAATATTTTACATTACAAACAGGCCTGTTCAAAAATGTCAGGATTCCCAATATGGTAATTTTATAATTTAGGAATTTATTTATTGGCGTCTAAAAAAATGAAGAGTTCACGAAAAAGTCTGAGGGAGATCCAGTTTAAAACTTGTATAATATTGCATATGCAATAGATTTGTCCATTTCGAAATTTACAATTCAGTGATCAGATGACTTAGGAGAATTATTAACAAACTTACAGACGGACCAGTCCAAAAATTTCATGATAGCTAATATTTTCCTTTTTAGTTTAGAAATTTATTTATTGGTGACTAAAACAATTAAGAGTTCAAGAAAAAGTGTGTAGCGAGGCCAGTTTCCAAATTGTACGATTGCAAATGTGATTAAATCGGCAATTTCAAAACTTAAAATAGAATGATCAGATGATTTAGGAGAATTGTAAACAAATTCACAGTCGGGCCAGGTCAAAAATCTTGGCATTGCAAATATGGTAATTTTGCAATTATAAACTCAATAGATTAAGAGTTCAGGAAAGAATGTGTAGGAGAACCAGTTTAAAGATTGTACAATATTACAAATGTAAAAAATTTGTCAATTTCCAAATTTATAATTCAGTGATCAGATGATTCAAGGAAGTTATTAACAAATTTAAAGACGGGACACTTCAAAAATCTTAGGACAGCAAATATGGTAATTTTGCAAATTTCTAAGCTATTTATTGGTAACTATTAAAATTTAGAGTTAACGAAAAAAGTGTGTAGAAGATCCAGTTTAAAAAGTGTATGATATTCCACACGTAATAAATTTGTCAATTCCGAAATTTATGATTCAGTGATCAGCTTATTAAGGAAAATCATAAACAAATCTACGAACAGGCCGGTTCAAAAACCTCAGGATTACAAATATGGTAATCATGCAATTTTGAAATTTATTTATTGGTGACTAAAAGATTTTAGAGTTCACGAAAAAATATGTGGGGAGGCTAGTTTCACAAATTGTACGATTGCTTATGTGATTGATTCGTCAATTTCAAAACTTGGAATTCAGTGATCAGATGATTTAGGGAAATTACAAACAAATTTACAGTCGGTCTAGTTCAAGAATCTCAGGATTGCATGTATGGTAATTTTGCAATTATGAACTAAATAGATTGAGAGTTCAGGAAAGAATAAGAAGGAGTTCCAGTTTACAACATGTTTAATGTTGCACATGTAATAAATTTGTCAATTTCGAAATTTATGATTCAGTGATCAGCTCATTAAGTAAAATAATAAACAAATTTACGAACGAGCATGTTCAAGAATCTTACGATTGCAAACATGGGAATTTTGAAATTTATTTTCTGGCGACCTAATAGATTAAGAGTTCACGAAAGAATTTGTAGGAGATCTAGTTTCAAAATCTCAAAATATTGCATATATTAATTACTTTGTCGATTTGGAAATTTATAATTCAGTGATCTGATGGTTTAGGGAAATTATTAACAAATTTACAGACGGACCAGTTCAAAAATCTCAGGATTGCCAATATGGAAATTTTGCAATTTCGCAGCTATTTATTGGTGTCTGTTAAAATTTAGAGTTAACGAAAAAATGTGTAGAAGATCCAGTTAAAAAACTGTATAATATTCCAACTATAATAAATTTGTCAATTAAAAAATTTATAAGTCAGTGATATGATGATTAAGGAAAATCATAAACAATTTCACGAACGGGCCAGTTCTAAAATCTCAGGATTGCAAATATGGAAATTTTGATATTTTTGAATTTATTTATTTGCGACTTTTATTATTGAGAGTTCACGAAAAAATGTCTAGCAAGGCTAGTTTCAAAATTGTACGATTGCAAATGTGAATGATTCGTCAATTTTGAAACTTAAGAATTTAGTAATCAGATGAGTTAGGAAAATTATAAAAAAATCTACAATCGGGCCAGTTCAATTATCTCAGGATTGCAAATATGGTAATTTTGTAGTCTTGTGATTCATTTTCTGGCAAATTTATAAATTAAGAGTTCACCAAAGAATGTGTAGGAGATCCAGTTTCCAAATTGTACAAAATTGCATGTGTAAAAAGTTTGACAATTATGAAACTCGAAATTCAGTAATCAGATGATTTAGGGATATTATTAACAAATTTACAGACGGACCAGTTTAAAAATCTCAGGATTGCAAATATTGTAATTTTGCCATTTCGCACCTATTCATTAGTGTCTATTAAAATTCAGAGTGAACGAAAAAATGTGTAGAAGATCCAGTTAAAAAACTGTATAATATTCCAACTATAATAAATTTGTCAATTAGAAAATTTATAAGTCAGTGATCAGATGATTAAGGAAAATCATAAACAATTTCACGAACGGGCCAGTTCTAAAATCTCAGGATTGCGAATATGGAAATTTTGATACTTTTAAATTTATTTATTTGTGACCTAAATTATTGAGAGTTCACGAAAAAATGTGTAGCAAGGCTAGTTTCAAAATTGTTTGATTGCAAATGTGATTGATTCGTCAATTTCGAAACTTGAGATTCGGTGATCAGATGATTTAGGAAAACTACAAACAAATTTACAGTCGGTCCAGTTAAAAAATCTCAGGATTGCAAATATGGTCATTTTGTAGCATTGAAATACATTTTCTGGCGACCTAATGGATTCAGAGTTCACGAGAGAATTTGCAGGAGATCCAGTTACAAAATTGTAAAATATTGCATATGTAGAAAATTGGTCAATTTTCAAATTTATAATTTAGTTATCTGATGATTTAGGGAAATTATTCACAAATTTACAGACGTACCAGTTCAAAAGTCTTAGGAATGCCAATATTGTAATTTTGCAATTTCGCAGCTATTTATTGGTGCAAATTAATATTTAGAGTTAACGAAAAAATGTGTAGAAGATCAAGTTTGAAAACTGTATAATATTCCAACTATAATAAATTTGTCAATTAAAAATTAATAAGTCAGTGATTAGATGATTAAGGAAAATCATAAACAATTTCACGAACGGGCCAGTTCTAAAATCTCAGGATTGCGAATATGGATATTTTGATACTTTTAAATTTAATTATTTGTGACTTTAATTATTAAGAGTTCACGAAAAAATGTGTAGCAAGGCTAGTTTCAAAATTGTACGATTGCAAATGTGAATAATTCGTCAATTTTGAATCTTAAAATGTAGTAATCAGATAAGTTAGGAAAATTATAAAAAAATCTACTATTGGGCCAGTTCAATCATCTCAGGATTGCAAATATGGTAATTTTGTAATCTTACAATTCATTTTCTGGCAACTTTATAAATTAATTGTATCATATCACAAATGTGAGAAATTTGTAAATTTCTAAATTTATAATTCAGTGATCAGATATTAAGGAAAATTATTAACAAAGTTACAGACGGGCCAGTTCCAAAATCTCAGGACAGCAAAAATGGTAATTTTGCAATTTTGCAGTTATTTCACGGTGCCTATTAGAATTTAGAGTTTACGGAAAATTGCGTAGAAGATCCAGTTTAAAAATTGTATAATATTGCACATGTATTAAATTTGTCACTTTCGGAATTTTTAATTGAGTGATCAGCTCATTAAGGAAAATCATAAACAGATTTACAAACGGGCCGGTTCAAAAACCTCAGAATTGCAAATATGGTAATTATGCAATTTTGAAATTTATTTATTGATGACTAAAAGATTTTAGAGTTCTCGAAAAATGTGTAGGGAGGCTAGTTTCACAATTGTACGTTTGCAAATGTGATTGATTCGTCAAGTTCGAAACTGGAAATTCAGTGATCAGATATGGTAATTTGCAATCTTGCAATTCATTTTCTGGCAACTTTATAAATGAGGAGTTCACGAAGAATGTGTACGAGATCCAGTTTGAAAATTGTACAATATTGCATATGTAAAGAGTTTGTCACTTGCGAAATCTACAATTTAGTGATCAGATGACATAGGGAAATTACAAACAAATTTAAAGACGAGCCAGTTAAAAAATCTCAGTATCGCGAATAAAGTAATTTTGCAATTTCGAAATTCATTTGTTGGTGTCCAAAGGAATTTATAGTTCCCAAAAAAATGTGTAGGAGATCCAGTTTGAAAATTGTATAATATTGCCCATGTAAAAAATTTGTCAATTTGGAAATGTATAATTTAGTGATCGGAATATTAAGGAAAATCATAAACAAAGTTAGAGTTAAAGAAAGTTAGAGTTTAGAAGGAGATGTTCACGGAGGCTAGTTTAAAAAATTGTAGAATAATTGGAAATGTTATAAATTTGTCACTTTCCAAACTTTCAATCCAGTGTTTATATAATTTTTGAGATTTATGAATAAATTTGCAATTTTTAAAATTTATTTTGTGGTGACCAGATGATTTTGAGATGTGCAGTGGGTAATGTTTTTGAATATTAGAATTGCAAATAATGTTGATCCAGCAATAGGCGGATTCATTCAGTGTAATCTAGATGAATAATGAATTTATATATAAGCAGAGATACCTGTTTTTGAATTCTAGAATTGCAAGTATGGCAGATTTCACAATTTTGAAATCGTTTTCTTGGCGGCTGAATGCATTTAGAGTCCTCAAATGCAAATGTTATAAATTTAGCGAATCAGAAATCACATTTCAGTTTTACGATTTTTCTAGACATTTATGAACCGGCTGCACTCGAGTTGGTCCCCGCGGTAAAAAACACACTCGAGTTGGTCCCAGGGTTTCCTAGTCTCTTGATGAGCTCCGGCAGGCGGTCCTAGTCTGATTCCTATCCCCTCTACTTCCCTGAGTCTTGTCAGGTGAAGAGCGAGGGGTACGGGGGACCTATTACTGTCGCCGTAGTCATTTATTATTAGACGGTTACTATTTTTTAGTGTTATTATTTGACAACAGCTATTTCCCACATTTTTTCAAACACGCCAGTATAGAACAGAGTGTCGACGCTTTAAGCTGCCAGTCCTAAGCCTGGAAAAAGTGTGAAGGAAAAATGGATGGAAATTTTTTTAGAGAATCCCTTTCTTCGGTTGATGATTTATCGTTTTAGTTAAAAATTCATATCTTCTGTTGAAAAATCAACTTTCAATAGAACACAAGATAACCGTATTAGCTTGAGGTTGGAGTGAAGTGACGATATTTTTACGCATTTTTGCTTGTTATATTTAAAATCATAATTTTAGATTATCATATTTCAATATTCAATAATTGCAGATCAAAATTTCATAAAAAACCACATTTTCAAATTAGGACAATGGATTCCCGAAAAAAAAATCGTTCACAATTGAATAACTTTAGATTAGAAGTCCCGAATGGAGAGGTTTTCAAATGTTTCAGAATTTTCAGCTTAAAGTTTAGAATTAGACATTTATTACGCATTCAAAGTCTTTCAATTTGAAATTAAATAAGTTTCAATCAGTATCTGTGAAATATGAACATTTCTGAATGAACCTCTGAATTAGAACATTTCGAAAAAAAAAACTTTATTCAAAAACGTTCAAGATTGTATAACCTCACACAAGGGAAGAGAATAAATTACATCACATTAAATTACAATTGAAAATTTTAAGTATGATTTGAATCAGTAATTACATCATTCAAATTCCTAGATATCATTTTGAAATTATACTTGTTGAATTTTACGAACACAGCATAAAATTTAACTACCCGGAATTATCGAAAATAATAAGCATTCTAATTAGTCTCCATTTTTGAAGATATGGTAAATAAGATTTTAATATAGAATAGTTTATGAAAATAACGAACAATAATATTTTATGACCTAGCATCACAATTGCTTAAACGGTTTTTAATAACTGTGATCCTCTTTTCGAGTGCACCGTACGAACCAATTCGCGGAGAGGCCAGTTCCAAAATTTTGCGAATTAGGGAATAAATTCATGATCTGAAATTTAGTTGAATGTAGAACTTGTAGCAAAAATTCTAAAGGGTCGAGTTTTGGTATTGAAGGAATGCAAATTCGACCAATTCAGCCATTTCGGAACTTACAATTCACCGAATAAATGAGCTTCATACAATTTTCAGTTACTTACTCCTGAAATTGCAAAATGGGGTATATTTTATAACTTCGGAAATATATATGACATTGGCAGAGAATTCAGTTTGAAGCTGTGTTATTTTGAAATTGGTAGATTTATAAGTATAATCTAGATTTTCGTATTTATAAATATTTTGAAATTCATTTCTCTATAGAATTGGTGCGTCTGAGGATGGTATCAGCCAGAACTATTGAAATATCTAACCAGGTGATTCTAATCCACGTTTTTATTTCCAATGTAAAAAAAACTCTCGTTTGTTAACTCTTTTCAAACTTTTGAATTAAAGAAAATTTAAATTACTGGAATCTGATAAAACGAGTTTCCTAATAATTTACATTAAAATCAAAATATGTCTTTTAATAATATTAAATACGAGAGAAATGGATGATGTGATTAAATCATGATTCAATAGATAAGAGCCAAATGAGCTCTGAGACATCGAATTAGAGAGAAAGAGAGATACAACAATGAGAAACAACAATAGAGAATCACAGTCAACGATAGTTGTATTTCACGTGTCAGATAATAAGTCGGCTGGGGCCGAGAATTCGATCACAAACATAGTTCGGTCACGCTTGTCAAGGAGCACGATGTCAGGTCTTGTGTGTTGGATTGCGGCTATTGTCGAGAAATCGTAGTTCCAGTAGATTCGGCACTCCTCGTTCTCAACAATAGACTCCATCCCGCTTGGAGCGTTCGGCAGGGCAAGGTCACGGCCAACACCATGAGAGCAACAAAAGTGGTGGTAAAGTACTCCCAAGGCAGCATTGTGTCTGTACAGATACGTTGTTCCTGCGTGAATAAGGAAATTCGATAGTATATGCCATAGGTGTTCAGGGATTTTCAGACACGCCCTGCACTTATTGCTGGAAACCTCTTGATGTAAAATGCTTCTACGGTATGCTAAGGTGGAAATTACACCGTCTTGACACGCAAAAATGAAACTCTTTGTTCCTGAATCAGGTCCAGATGATTTGAGGAAAGCAAACGTTAACTCATATAACAAGGATTTTTCTCTAACAATTCTGTGGAAAGTTCCGTGCATTATCTTGTCTTCATGTTGTTTGAGGAAGTTTTTGGCAAAATGTTTCAGCTGCCTTCTCCGTGGCCTTGTAAAGGAACGCTTCTTTCCGTTCATTTCATGATTCCTGACTATTGCAAAGCGAGGATCTCCACCGTTCGCGATGATATGAACAGTACGAAGGATAATTCGATTGTATACACGGAAAGACCCGCGGGAGCGTACCCTTCCAAACCTATGAGCGCGCTCTGCGCATATCGTTTTGGGCCGTTGTGCTCTCGTTTCTTGGCGTGTCACTCTCCAAGAACTGAGCAA
>WSXT02221516.1:0-16895 GCA_011762715.2 Neuroterus valhalla | reverse complement strand
CATCGTGGTGTCCCCTCCCTTGCCTACTAGCCCGAGCGTAGAGGCTGGTGTGAAATCCAGCCGGCCAATTACGTGTTCTTCGCTGTTTGAAAGTAAAATAAGCTTGCGGTCTCTTCACTGGATTACTGGATTACATAAAATTTAAGACCCCGTAGGATTACAAATATTTTAGAACAGTCTGCAATTTTCTCTTATATTTCTGTATTCCTTCCCAATCACGTCGTTGTGACTTTTCACAATCTTTTCTTCAAAGGCTGCAAAATCACGAACTCATGCCTATTCCGAATCATGGGCCCGAATGGAAATCCTCTAGTAACTGGAGTTTTCCTGAAAAGAACAAATTTATCTAAAGAATCGTGGGAGTTCAAATAAATAGAGATGAAAATTCAAGGGAAGAGAAAGATAAGCACTTACCGTCTTTTGGAACATGTTGGTTCCCGTTAGTCTGCGTCGGAGTGATCGATAAGCAGTCTCTAGTGTCAAGTACTTTGGGGTTGAAGGACGTTGACGCTTCAAAGTTCCGACAAGGAACAGCTATGTATATTCACTCTGAAATCTAAGTCTTGGAGTTGAAGAGGAGATACAGATAAGCCTATCAAACATGCAAATTCATTCGTATCCAAACAAACTAACGAATGTTTCTTGTTTGCTGTGTTGAAAAAATTCAGAGCTATACAATTGTCACACATGCGTCTTTTTTAATATCGCTAAATATTATCTGGCATAAGATTTGTAAAACTTCATGTCCTCATAGTTGTGTAGCCGAACTAATTTTGTTCAACCGATAAAACAAGATTCTTTGGGTCAATTGGTTTTCAACAAAAAAATTCGTAGCTGCGGATAGTATGAGTTTTGTTTCGACTCTAACTCTTGGAGTTATATTTATGAATTTATTCCTCATTTTCTGAACAGTTAGTTTTGTGAAGTCAAAGGGATGAACTCAGGAAATGATGCTCGTTACCACACGGGATATTCGTATGATCTTGAGACCATGCAAGTGGAATGAACTGAAACGTCAAGAGCAGAACTGTTACGTACAAGGATTAGGTTAAACGTGAACCCAATTGAACCTAATTTCAGCAACAATTGAATTAAGAACAGCCTCCAGGTTCGAAAAAGTATCTTTGTATGGATTTTATCACATTTTCGATCCTTATGAATTATCATGGAAACATTTGAGCGTCCGGATAGCATAACGGCCTAGCGCGTGAACTCAGTCAGTCTAGTAGGCAAGAGAGGGAATAACGCGTTGCAACAAGCCAAGTTGATTGGACAACACTTAGTTCCAAGATTATTTGTCCAATCAACTCAGCTCATAGCAATGTCTTATCCCCTCCTTCGCCTACTAGGCTTATTGTGTTCACGCGCTAAGGACGTTATGCTACCCGGACGCTCATTTATAATCACAATTTGTTATGCTCAAAACGGGCTTCAAAAGTATCAGATGTCTGGTCAAGCTGGATTCCAAACTTCTGGTCGGCATAGGATTCGTAGCATTTCCTGCAGCTCAAACTTTTACGAGAGCCGGTGATTTATATATTTCTTCCTTTGACTGCACACTGCACATGGCTGAAACGTAGCTCTCTCGTGTGAAATGAGATGTATGGCTAGAATTCTGAAAAAGGGGTAGAAATATGCGTTACACGAGTGTAATTTATAACGTGTCGGAAGGAAACGGTCAAAAGCTCCGTTTCCTTCCTGCATTCGGCATTTTCACTTCCGTATTGGTATCTCAGACAGAAAACGTACGATTTTACGTGTAAATTGAAAGTCCAAGGAAATCCTTCCGTTCCAGCTCAGTAGCGTAAAAGACGTTTCAAGAATGTTTCATGTTATTTGGAAGAATAACGATTTCCTTCAGCTTTTGGTTTCTTGATTATTGTTTTACTTTTCAATCAGGGGTGTCCAACGTAAGGCTGGCGCGCGTCTCCTTTCTTCCCCTTCTCCGAGCGCTTCTTCGAGAATTCTCTTCTCGCTTCCCCTTTCCACATCGCGCTCACCGCATGAACGCATTCAAGGTGGTAAGAGAAGGGCTCACGCGTTGGACACCTCGCGGACTTCGAAACACTCTATAGTACCTCGGACGCATTGGAACGTTCTATTATAACTCCGAAATGCAAGTTTGTGGGAAACGCGGTTTGAAAGTTTCGTGTTCCAAAAAGACTTCTAAATGACAGTCCATTTTCGGAATGCTACTTTTTTTATTTTGCACACAATGTACAGAGTATTACTGCATCAGTAATGTGATGAAAATAATTTAATGAAAGCAGCTGAGCAGCAGTAACAGTTCTTCAACGGAGGAAAAAATAAACCTTGGTAAACCGTTTTACTGACGCTCTGCTTAATCTTTACTGTCGCTGAAAACAAATGGATTTCTGTAATTTCGATAGACATATCATCTCAAGAATTTTCATGTAAAAATATGACGTATGAGATGTGCAAACTGTATAAATTATTTGTTTATATAATTTGAAATCAATTTATTGCCAATTTAAAAATTGGCATGAAGCATATGGTTCCTATGCTCTCTAGAATCGTGATTTCAAGTTTAATATTGAATTTGTAAAATTAATTTATTTGAAGAATTTGTATAAACAATTCATTGTAAAATATGAACTTGGCAAAGAGGAGAAGGTGTCCATGGTTTTTCAAGTAGCTTATTCCAAATTTGATATCAAAATTGTAAAATTAACTTGTTTGAACAATTTTTCTAAACAATACGTTGCAAAATTGAAACATGGCTAATGAATTTGTTCAAAGAAACATTTCAAATTGTAAATCAATCAATAAAGGCGTGTTTTTCATAGTTTTATGCACTACTTACTCCAAATGTTATATTAATTTGATAAAATGCTCACTATACTTTTGTCAAACAATGTGTCTTAATTGTTGTTAACTATCTACTTTTTAAGATTTCTCTGAGATTCTGAATGACTCACATAATAGTTATTTTTTAAATATAGATTTTTATTTTAGAATGCAATAGGTAGGATACTTTTATCAGATATCTCATTTGGAATCAGGAAGATGGAAAGTATGCGATGGGGATTCATCTGATGCCATATTTGGTTACATAATACTGTTACTTTATAGACGTAGAAATTTTTTTTATTTTATTAATACAGTATTATTATGTTAAGGCAGTTTTTCTCATCACAGCATTATTACATGAAGTTGCTATCTTAAAGCCAATTTTATACTTGAAGTTATTCTTAAATTTTCACATTACGCAAAAAATGTCTAATATAAGATATGGACTATCATGGAACAGTCATTTTATCAAACTGGAAATAAAGTTTATTTATATAATGTATTGATTCTAATGATGGGATTAAAAATATTATGAAACAGTTAAAAGTAATTATTACAATAAAATACTGCAGTTTCAGTATATGACATTGTATCAATTTAATATATTATAGATTGTAATATACTACATGCAAGACCCATTTTGGCCTTTTGCTTGTGTCTTCATTAATTTTCAAATTTTGGTAATTCATTGTAATTATTTAATTTCAAATGATGATATTCTAATCCTCGAATTGCGACATATTCAAATTTTCGAATTTAATTTTTTTCCATATTAATATTCGTTTTGTGGGAGATAATGAAATTTTCATTAATTTTTTGTTATAAGAATTGATATCATCAAATTAATTTATTTTTTGTAATAATGATCAGTGTTTGATACTTATTAACATAAATAAATACACATTGCGATAAGTTTATTATTTAGGATTATAAATAATAAACTCAAATATAGGTTTATTATTCAGTGATAGAGATAAGATTATAATGTACTATAAGATAATAGTTTAGTATAAAATAATAGTTGCAGTAAGAATATATTAATAATAATATTATTAATAAGGATTATTGTTCAATAGATAAAACAAAAAATTTCGATAGCATAAAAATCTATCTTAAGTTGAAATTAAATATAATAATTATTATATTGATTATATTAAATTAAATATATACTATAATATATATGACAATTAAATATATGCTAGAAAATTTTTATTATTAGGTATTAAATTTCTTTTTTTGTTGTAACTGACATAATTATTATTTGATTTTTTCTTTTTCTAAAACATAATATGTTATGAAAATTCAATCAGAAAACAAAACATTTTTATAATACAAAAACCTTGAAAAAACAAACCAAAAATATTAATTTTTTGAGCGAATTTTTGTTTCTCCAATTTTGATATTTAGATTAATAATTTACTTTTTATATTTATTTTTATCATCAAATTCATAATTTTTTGACTATCCGATAACAAAATGCAAGGCCTTATTAACAATAAAGAAGCGACATTAAATAGGGAAATGATTTTTTTTTGCTTCAGTTTTCTTCTTATCAAAACATTTTAATAGCGAATCTTGGAATGTGCATTCTTTCATCTCTGAGAAGCTTAAAAGCGCAATTTTTGGAAAAGTGCCAAATTTGGAGTTGATACGACTTGATAAGAGCTAAGATCTACTTTTTACTGACGAAACCCTGTGGGATCTACCAGTCACGTACTCCTTCAAATTTTAAATGAAACAATACTGTTGAAGAAACAACGACGATCAGTCACAAGAAAATAAATCCGCCCACAAAAATGTCCAGGAGCTCAAAAGCCGAGGCAACCAAATTGTATCAAAAATATTGGGGGTGGTTTGGGAAAATTAGCACAGATGTAGCCTCTGGAAGCTACAATTTCGATGGTTCTCCAAGAACCATTGATCCCGACGCAACTACAATGGAAGTGTGCAACCTGTTCAATGCAAGTTCACTAGTCAGCGCAAGGGACGAGGAGGAACTGAACGCACGAGAGAAGCGAGCACCAACCCTGGGTGGGAGAGCGCGCGAACGCCGGCCTCCCACTCCTGCCGGTTGATACAGGGAAAACTCAAAACTAGAGGGAACCTGTGGTAGACACAAAACACCGCGAAACTGCAGCAGCAAGTCGAATCCAAACTCGACCGTTACGGAAGCCAGCAGCAGCAGATACCTTAGAAAAAAAATATATGTATTATTTTTTTATTGAAAGGGAAAAACATAGAATTGAATTCTTAGCAACTAGATACTAACTTGTTATTAATAATATGTTAACTTGCATCATGTTTGTGTCCTTGCGATCGACCGGTTGGCCATCCCTGCAATAGAACATTTGAATGCGTCCGGGATACTATAGAGCGTTTTGAAGCCCGCGAGTTGAAATACTCTGTCCAGCGCTCGCGGAGATAAGTTAGAACGAGAGCGCACCGCCGAGGTACAATACTTCGTGCAAGGCGCGCGAGTTAAGGTAGGTCGTGCGGACGGCTCAGGGATACAATATTTGGGACCCGTCGACGTAACCAATTTTAATGATTGCTGATCGTCGAACCTTTTTTGCGAAATATGTTTAATGAGAATTGGTATTATATGTCTGAAAAGTGTGCGCAAAGTGCGAGGTTCCTTTGCTCTGGGATAAGCTTGCAGGAATTTCTCGGCACGCAAAACTGTGCTGTAATACCAGATTGTCGCACGCTAATCTCACAGTAGAGGAATGGAGCACTTTGCGCACACTTTGCTGTCATAGAATACTACCGTTTCTTCGCATTTTTCGAAACTGTCAAATAAAAATTTTTGACCGTGATACTCCAAACTTTTGTCATTATGTTACCTTGAGATGGTTAAAAAATTCTATATACATAATTGGATAAACGAAACAAGAATTAGATACTATTTTAGAACACTCATTTACATAAAATCTCTTTCCTTGTAATTAAATGATTATTTTGGGAATGTAATTATGAGCCTGGCTTTTCATCACGTCTTGTACGTCTGCATGAGAATCACAGAGGTGAAATTTGAAATTATTCATTTCGTTAGAAAGTTGATTAACGAAAGGTCATTCGCATTTCAGGGGTTTTAGAAATTACGAAGGGATCCAACATCTTGTTGACGAGACGAAATACGTCTTCCACCTTTTGAGGGACGATTTTCCAACGAGCACGCCAGCTCACGGTGTTCGAGTTCGAAATAATGCCGAGACGTGAGGGTCGTACCTAAAAAGGTGTCTCCGGCTTCAAGTGATAGTCCTATACATTTTCCTTCTCTTTTCTTCAATTCGTTCTCGTTTCTCGTCATTTTTTCTTTGCTATCACACTTTTCTTCTTTCCGCTTCGATTTAGATCCTTACAAATTGTCGTTTGCAATCTCATATCTGCCAAGCAGTTATCGCGCTCCTCGGAGCTTAAAACTTTTTTTTTTCTCGTGAAAGAGAGAGAAAGCTTGAGAGTAT
Source organism: Neuroterus valhalla (assembly GCA_011762715.2). Taxonomy (NCBI): domain Eukaryota; kingdom Metazoa; phylum Arthropoda; class Insecta; order Hymenoptera; family Cynipidae; genus Neuroterus; species Neuroterus valhalla. The sequence goes on along the minus strand of WSXT02221516.1, from coordinate 10,620 downwards.
TGCTGGAAGCTCCATTAAAAGATGTGGCATTTTTGTGGCTTATTCAGTGCAGCTTTGAAAAATATTTCTTTTTCCGTGAGGTGAGATATAAAAATTACTTTTCTTAAAATTTCCTTATCAACTGTTTCCACCTTATTTCCTCAGTTTTTTCACAAAATTGCATTGGCACTTATTCTAATTTATTTCCTAATGTAAACATTTATACATATAAAATGATTATCCTAACGCATAACGCAGCGTGACGAGGGGACTGAACGACGACGAGCGAGCGAGCGAGTGAGTGACGAGTGATCCAGTGTATATTGAGCGTTTAGAGTAAATTTAGCGTCTTGAGCGTACGAGTGAGAGAGAAAGAGCGCAACCTCATCACTATCACCTCATCACTATAAATTATCTATGTGACTACCGTTCTCTTTTCCTTCCAGTCCTCTTCCACCTTAACCTTCTAAATTTTACAATCACTTATAAATTGTATTTTATTCGCTCCTCTAGGTCCTTCCGATTCTTTCATCCACTTCTCCCCCTGTCCTTCCTCCCTTGAGATTCTTAACACATTCTCTTACCAGCTCCCTTTATCTCTCATTTCTCCCATACATCCTTTCCATGTTTCTTCTACACGTTCACGTATTCTGCACTTTCTTTTCTCCTCTTCTACCTAATATGTTGCTTCCCTGACCTCTTTTCAAAACTGAATCTTGCTATTCTTGTCCATCTTCTTTCCCCCTACCCCCTTTCCAAATACTTTGGTAGTTCTCCCTTTTTTAATATCTTATATCATTGATCATATTTTGACTCTTATCTTTTCCCATCTTTCTACTGATTGTCCTTCCTTATCTTTTCCTCTACTCCTTCAAAGTTTACTCCAATTTCATCTCTCAAATTTCTATCCGTAGAATACTCCCTTATTCCTTCTTACCACGTTGTTGGCTCAATCGCCTCCCCTGTTCTTTCTCCTCCAAACATTCTTTGGCCAACTCTCATTCCTTACCTTCCTCATGCTTTTCTTTGTGCTGTTCCTGTAACCCTTTCTTATCCCTTTTCCACCATAACTTTCTCTATCTCCTTTCGGTCCAGAGAACAAAAAGCGGCCTTTGAATCCACAAACATAGCTATCATTCCTCCTTTCTCACTCTTGATCCTTCTATTTATGAAATAATTTACAACATATATTTTATCTATAACCTCTATTCCTTTCCTAAATCTCATCTGATTTGGTGACACTATCTCATTCCCTCCCATCTTTCCCTCCACTCGTTACTTCATTCTTTACCCCTTTTAGCAGATCCATAACATACTTTTTCCATTCTATTATCTGAATATCCTGGTATGCCCTTCTCTTTGTTTTTGCCTTCATTTACTACTTTCTTACCATACATCTCAGTATATTCCTTATTTTCCCTCCTTTATTCATCTTCACAACTTTTCCCTCTTCTCCATCTTCTTAGTTCCTCCTTTTCCCCTTAACCCCTTTCCTCCCATCCCTTTTCCACCCCCCCCCCTCCTCACTAACTTCTTTCTCGATTGTTATCTCTTATACTATTTTTGATTCTCGTATCATAATTTCCATCTCTTTATCTGCATTGCCTTATCCCATTTTTTCATTCTCTAGATTTTCCTTGAATTGCTCTTTTCCTTCCATTGACTAATCTCCTCTACTTGTTCTTTTTACCTTCGATTCTTTCTAACCCCTACCTTCGATGATTTTTTCACCCTTTAATACCAGCATGATTGGAAAAAGATCAGAATCTTTGAATTCTCCTACCTCCAGTTGTTTGACCTTCTCTGTTACCTCGTCATCTACTATCACATAGTCAATGACCGTTCTCTTTCCACCCCCTAGGCGTGCAGATCCATCTCCTTCATCCCCCTCTATATTTGCGTTCAAGATAAATCATCTCATCTCCTCCAAGCACTTTAACCATTTCTTCCCTTCCCAATTCAGCATCTTGTCTTTGGATTTTCTTCTTCTCTCTCCTCCTCATTCCCTTCCTCCTTTATCTTCTGTCCTTCGAATGAAATCTTCTTCTTCTAGAAGTTCGATCCCGTCTTTACATTTTCTCATCCATTCTTTCATTCCCTTGTATTTCTCCTGCATATCCCTTTCCTATCCTTCTCTTTTACATATCCCTTCCATATTCCCATCAACATTCCTCTTATTGCTCTGCCCTTCCTATTACTCGACTTTGCATTGTAAAACCTGCCAGCTGCAACCTCTTGGTAACCTTCCCCTTACTCTTTCCCATTCTTTTTCATCGAATCACGTTTCCATCATCACTACCACCTCCCACTGTTCCAAATTTATCATAAATTCCTGATTTTTTCTCTTCAATCCCGCCTCTTTCCAGAAGCATATTCCCCATTCACCACCTTCTTTCTGCCATTTTCTTTTTGTTTTCTACTTTTTCTTATTTTCTCTTCTTCCCTTCTTTTCTCTTCCAGTCTCCCAGCACAGCGCTATTCACCGTACCATCACTAGCCTCCTCAACTTATACTGTATACTCCTTTGTTCCCATGTCCAATCATCCTCTATTTTTTCGTTGTTTCCATATAATTCTCTCTATCTTTTCTTTTCTTAGTTCTCTTATTTTCCCGTTTCTTAAGTTTTACAAGGGTAATTTTTTATCCTCTCCCGTTTCCTTTCCTTTTCACATCTTCAATCTCCACCTTCGCATCTATGCTTCTTAGCACTTATTATTATATATTCCTTCTTCCTTTCTTCTCATCTTTCTTCTCATCATTCTCCTTAACCTTTCCTTAGTATCATTTCCACCTTTTCATGCACTAAACTCCCTACTTTTGATTCCTATACTCTCTATTCTATATTCCAACTCTTCTACCTCCTTCTTAGGCTCATCGTGTTGCTCCAGCCCCTTTTCAAAGCTCTAAATCCTTTCTTCCAAGTTATGCTTACTTGTTACTATTTCCCTATCCTTTTTCTGAGCTCTCGGCCATTTCCTTCCTAACTTTTGTTTTATTTCGACTCTTCCTTCCTCCTGCCTTTTTTGCTCCATTTCCATTACCCAAATCGTCAGCTTCCTCATTTCCATTAAACTGTCATTTCTCCCTTTTATCTGTTTTCTATCTCCAACTTTTTCTTTCTTTTCCCTCATCGTTCTCTCCATTCCTATCTTTTTCTGGAGAAGTCGTTCTGTACATTTTCTGACTTTTCCTTAATTTCTATCCTATTTCTTTATCTTCACTACTTCTCCTCTCTCCTCTTTTCCTCTTCTTGAAATATCTGTTGATCGAACACAGAAATTTTCACTCATCTTTCGAAGTCCTTCACTTATACCTCACAATCCTCTACTCACAAATTTCCTTTACTTCCTCCTATTCTCAAATCTCCTCAAATTTTACCACAGTCACAACAAAACCCAGGCCTCACAATTACTGCCTCTTTCCACTTCCAAACAGGAAACGGAAGCCGAATCGTTAGCTTCAATTAATATATACACTTGACTATTATTCTGATACTAAATAGGAAAATTTCAAATATTTTTCTAAATTTAGATCAGTGTCTTTTATATTGGAAGATTGATCAGGGACAAACTTCTACATTCTTAGTAAATAATCAACAAGTTATGATATATTCCGTTGTTTGAGCTTACTCTACATATAAACTAATCAGATTTGTAAGGAAATTGATTCTTCAGTTCGTAAAATTATTGAGTAATGTATCTCGAAATGATTTTTTTTCTTCAAATAGCTGCATTTTGCAGGTAATTGATTTCATTCAAAAATCGTATTCGATCAAGTCCTAGATTATTATTGTCAATTCAACTAATTATTTTCGTTCTAATTTTCATTAAAAGAAAAAAACTTCTCCTGCAATACCCAGTTCCCTGAACTCCTTTACCCATCTGCCCACACTATCTCTAGATCCATCAATCTTCACCTGTATTGTCGTGACTCCATTTTGCAGTTTTTTAAAAAATGGAATTAAAGTGGGAGAGTAATCGTGCTTGAAAAATACATTTTTTTATTTGAACCATGATAAGCAAGAATAGATATCTTCCTTCAGTAATCACTCTTTTCTCTTGGCAGTCTATTCCAAACGGAAGAGACGGGGTTCTCTGGTTTTCAGTAGGAAGTTCCCTTAAATTAATGGAGGGTAGCCTCTAGTCGAGAGCCGTTCTATTTCTCTTTTCTCAGGCAGTGGCAACGATTCTTCGTAACCAAAACTGTCGTACCTCTTTTCTTTAGAAATATATTTTTGCTGCGCTTAAATTCGAAGTTTTATATTGGGTTGAATTTATCGAATCGTGAGAAGGAATTTATCGGGTTTTGAGTTTTCGTGCGGCGAAGCGGATGTACTTTTTACGAGAAATTAAATCGCCGCCGAAACGCATTCATGGAAGTGAGCAGATCGATAGGACTAATCATTTTAACCAAGTACCTACTACTCGAAAATCGCGAAAGCCGTTTCCAGCGATATCTCCCTGTAGTTAGGCAGATTTGCGTAGAGATACTACTCTAGCCTAAAACTGGCAGCGTTGTTGCATACCCGCCCATGTCCACTTTTGAATAATTAAAAGCGACGGCTTTAAGCTGCCCACAGTGTTGTAGCCTGAAACGTTTACAAAGTTTAGTGTCAGCACCATCAACTTCACGAAAATGGGCTGTTTTTACTACCTTTAAACAGATGACAAACTAAGAGGACACGGTTTACGCCACTGCTAAGTGTCGCTAATCTTACAAGTAGAATCTTCCGAATTCTTGTACCTTTCTAAGGAAATGGATGGAGGCGCATTACCTCTTTCTTCAATTTATAGTTGAAAGATGTTAGAAAAGTTGTTTATTGAGTTCAAAATATCTGCCCTGAAGTTTAACTAAACTTGTAAAACCTCAAGAAGATGAGTAAGTAAGTTAGGCAGGAGGGTTTTAAACAAATTTTTGAATAGTTAAAAGTCTGAATTTATAGAATTAGTTACAAAAATTCGATGTATTCTAGTTCTTGTTTTTGACTCTAAATAAGAAAAATGTAAACTTTCCGCGAGCCCCTGGTTTCCCTTGGCACTGGCTCTGCACATCAGGCAAGTCATTGTATTAAATGCTGTAGCCTGCAGCGTTTGATGCAGGTAGTATGTACTATGAAGGTTCAGGTCTCTGTGTTGAGAACAGTAATCCCAACTTGGGCATGTAGATGCACTGCGCTTGCGCTAGGAAAAATTAGAAAAACACGCCATGACAAGCCGTTACCATGGCAATAATACGTCACGCCGTGTTTCTTTCATGCGGCCTAGCGCAAGCGCAGTGTGACTTCCTGCCAAAGTTGGGTTCACTCGTAAAGAAAATCGTCGAAAAAGATATCTCTACTCTAGTGAGTAGGCCCGTACTCTGTGTTCACATAGTTCGTCTTAATCTTCTGGTAGGGATGTGTCCTATTACGAAGAGGATTATAGTGAAAGGCGTTATCCCAGCATTCCACGAAGTCTTAGCTCGTCTTACAATCCAGATCGTAATAAATGTCCGAAGAGATCGTAAAGTTCTCGATCAAAAATAATTGGAAAAAGTTAAGCATCATGGCGACCATAGACATCGTAATGGCGGGAAGCGGGCAGAATGCTCACATTGCTATGAACATGAAGATTGTTCGCTCGATGAACGCCAAGATCGTTTGCACGATGAACGCAATAATCGTTTACATGAGAAACGCAAGGATCATTCTCATGAGAAACGCAAATATCGTTTCAATGACGGACGCAAAAATTGTTCACATCACTCTTCTCTTAGGAGACCCGAGACGGTTTACTATGAATGGTCAGCAGATGGCAGCAGATCCTGTCGCCATGTAGGATAGATGATCAGGCTATCCTGACGATGATAAGGTAGGTTTCTAGTCGACCCAGTGGCATGAACTAGTAACTACCATTGACGCTGACTCTGAAAAGATTGGTTGGTAGCCATTTCGACTACTGGTGTTTCGTCCCGGATTCACTTGTGCGGAACTCGTCAGTATGGCTCAGCACAAGCGTATCGTGCCACAGACGGCTTAGGCTAACCCGATGTTCGGTCACCCATCCGCTTGCTAGCCGAGTCGACCGCTGCTTGACTTGGGCGATCGGAATACGTGGTGCTCTGCTGTGCTGGGACTGTGGTCGCTGCAGGCTGTTGAGATTTTGACGCTGTGGTATTGCATATCACGATCTCTACAGCCAAAGCTTATCAGAGTCGAAGGATTCCCAAGGAGATGTTCAACTCAACGATGCTACGCTCCAAATTTCAGGATATGATATGTCAGAGACACAGGTTGTATCCATCAAAACTTACAGCGTCATAACTAAAAAATGGACAGAAATCTTCCAGAAGGGATTAGAGAAAGGAGCTCTAGAAGAATTACTCAGGAAGTATTCATTTCCTAAAGATTTTGGAACAATTCTTCCACCGGATCAGTCCCGAGTTTAAGCACATGATTGTTTATTCAGGTTTAAAAAAAGACGGTTTCCAAGTTATCGCTCGAAATAAGTTAGGTACAGCGATATACGATATGGGTCTCGCTCTAACCACGATGTTTAATGATAAGGGAGACACGAATCCCACTCTCATGTCATATTCAAGTGACGCAGAAAGAATCCTGTCTGATATTGACTACATCGTTCCAGTGATGATGCGAGCTTTCACCACTTCTAGGGTAAACCAAATGGTGAAGGATATAACTGAGGAATTACCAATCAACAAGTGTCAGTTTTGGGAGTATCCCTTGACCCATATAAATGCTGAAAAGGACATGGGAATAAACAAGAGAAAACTTTCTGAAACCATATGCCTCTAATAAGTCCGTAAAACCTAATCAGGTTTTTCAACGAAGGAAAACTATTCCGAATTCGGGCTGTGAGCTAAACTTTAGGAGCCCGCCCAGGAGAGGTTACTAAAACCAGAACAGGTGTCGCCTGAACAGGCGGAAGAGAGAAATTGGTATCGGTTGAATTACATTTCTCGTCGGCTCATGAAAAGGATGGACTAGTGATAATGTTATCCTTGAATATTGAACAGGTCTTAAAATACCGATTCATCAATACAAGCTAGCTGATGATAAACTTATTTCCAAGGGCAGGATCCAAGAATGTCAACCATGTAAAGGTCGATGCGTTTCTTCTTTTTTTTTTGGTAGGCAACCTGAATGGCAAAACAGATTTATTATAAATGTAAAAAAATTGAACGAGTTTATAGAGCTACCTCATTTAGAGTTAGAGGACCATAAAACAGTAATGAGGTTGTTGACTCCGGATTGTTTTATAGCCTCTATTAATTGGAAAAATTCTTATGTGCTGGTACCAATTGCATATGAGTTCAAAAACTTGCTGCGTTTTGAATTCGACAAGGAACTATATGAGTAAATTGTTTGCTATTTGGACTTTGCACCACGCCCTTTGTCTTCACCAAATTAATAAGACCAATGTTTCAGATGTGAAGAATGATTTAAATTTGTAGATTAGAAACGTCTCAACAATCCCCATGTTACAATAGCAAAAAGACACTTAGCTGGTGGGATCCGGAGGATAGAAGACAGTGTATAAATTTTTTGGAATTGAAGGCAGCCTGTAATATCTAAGATGTTATGCTTCAAATAAATATTCTTGTCAAATTCTCCTTAGAGTAGACAATACGACCGTGAGATCTTATAATAATCGTATGGGTAAAGTGCAATTTTCGGATCTTACCAATATGAATAAAATTATGTGACAGTGGTGCGAAAAAATTTGTGGTTTTTTGCATCATGCATTAAGTCCAAAGATAATTCAATAGCAGGCGGGAAATCGCGGATTCTGCCAACCAAGACCGGAAGGGAACTGGATGATCAGGTTTTCGAATCAATTAAGAATAAATTCGTTGAATTCAACATTGGCTTGTTTGCAACAAATATTTGAAAAAAGTGAGATTGATTCATTTCTTGGTATCAGAATCCCGAATCTTGGAAAATCGATGCATTTACCCTACCATGGTCATCATTTCATTCATACGCTTTTCCTCCTTTTCCGCTGTATGTATGAGCTATACGAAAAATCATAGATGGCGAAGCAGAGGGGCTGTTAGTGGTACCTCTTTGGCTAACTAAAGTTTGGTATATCCACCATTTTTGGAGCTGCTGATAGAGAAACCTCTTCACACCAGTCCTCAGGTATGGTACCTTGAACTCGTACAGATATGCGATTCCTTTTATTTCCGTTTCGGCAGCTGGTTCGGATCCATTAATGAATCGATTCTCCAAGGGTGTTGTGGTAGCAAAACCACAAAAACCTCGTTATAACTATACGTGGTATACACGGACGGTTCTAAATTTTCTGAAAACTCTATAACCAAATAAGGATTTTTCGACTGACCGTTAAGCACATGAATTACTAATTTGTTAGCCTTAGCAACTTCCCAGTGAGTACAATCCGCATCAAAAACTTGAGAACAAAATATTAATTATTCTGATGTAATTCGAAGTGAGGTATCTGATGGGGTACATAGTACGCGACATGCGTCAACTTCCGCGGCCAAACGATTTGGAGGTGATGTTGATGTAATTTTTTGAACCGCAGGCTGGACAGATAGGTCGACTGTAATCGTCAGATTTTATAATAGGTTGTTATGTGATAGTACGTCTTTTGCAAAGGCTATGTTAGAAAGTGCTAAGTAGATTCATTACTAATGTTTGCCTGATATTTTGTAAGCAGATATTGTTTGTATTGAAAATGTATACATTTTTTATTATTGCAATTACTCGCTCTAAACATCTATAAATTAGCTTGAAAATTGATGAGTTATTGGATGTGCAGAGCCAATGCCAAGGGAAACCAGGGGCTCGGGGTATTTATTTTTATTTAGCTTTAAAACTTTGATCAGATCAAGCAGGGAGAATACGACTACAAATTTGATATATTCGAACGGAACGACTCAAATAATCCCGATTGAACTTCACAAGGTAAGTTCGTTTAATCGAGCAATAATTATACAAAGTTATCGAGAAAATTACATATAAAAAGTGAACGATTTAGAGAGGAAATACTTCTCATGCATTCATGTATGTTAGAAAACGTGTTATTAGGAACTAAAAAATTTGTCAAGAGTTTTTCACGTTGGCAGAATTTTTTACTTGAAGCAGGTACGGGTATATTTCGCAAGAATCTTGATTCTTCCATACTCGAGAATGTACACAAATATACAGAATAATAATTACATTAATTTCGAAGGAAATTCTGAATCAAAAACTGGAAAAAATCGAGTAAAAACTGTTTTCCCAGTAATTATTGTTCGGATTTAGGTTTGTTGTTTCTAATTTTATTTTCAAAAAGCAATCAACGCAGGGCTGCAAAAATCTTTGTGGAAATAAAATATAATACTTATCATAAGAATCGAGTAAGAATCTTAGTTTTCGTGCATGACGGAAGCGAAAATACGGAAATGCAAATACAGTAGACTCTGCGACATTTCCCGTTTCCGGGGCTGTAGAGGAAGCGAACGGGAAGTGTCAGATTTTCCCCACGTGTCTTTACTTGCGCGCAACGTGTCAGTCCTAGTTCGATACAGACACGCGGCGCGTCGAGTTTGCGCCGCGTGCCCAGCAAGAGTGGGGATGGGCGAAAGGAGGAGAAATGCGAGAACGGAAGTTTCGCAACGTGAACTGTCGCAGAGTCTACTGTAACTATAATTTTCAAATGAACAGTTTTGATCTAAGGTTCGTTCTAAACTAAACCTAAGTTCGATTTATGTTTCGAAATGAGAAAAAAATGAACAATGGACTCATTCTTGAAGACTATAAATATCCGATAATTTTCGGAAGATATTATTCTTATATTCACGTTCGAGAGTTATTAATTTAGGATTTCAAGCAATTGAAACAACGATTCATTTGGACAAATAACACAGGTCTGCAAATCATGGGTTTGTACTTGTTGTTGGAAAACAAGAGGTCTTTTCCAGAGTAATTTTTTCCGTATAATCTGAATCCGAGCTAAGAATATGTCCATCACGTCAGGATTTCGAAATATTTGAGGTTTTATACTCGGAAAATGATGTTTTTCGCTACTTTTGAGGTTATGTACGGTGCTGCTTCAAAGAGTAAAAGTGAATGCTCATACGCTTGTTCAGGTGGATGTCGAAACTGGAAACGGCTGTTCCTTGGTCAAAGAATCACTGGTAACTGTTTAATATCTTATTTTGAAGGGAAAGGGTGGTACTAGATGATGACCTTTAGAACCAAGCAGCCCCGTCGGACCCACTGGAAAAGTAGTTTTCGCTTCCAACTTCCACTTTGCGGGTGAACTAATTCGTCGCGCGGCGCATCAATCGTCCTGTTCCAGAAAAGCATTGGTCTCATGGGAAAATCAATAATTAATATTAAATCGGAACATTCCCCATCATTTTAGTTTACAAAATTAAGACCAACGATTCTTCGATGGGTAATTGATATTCGAAAAATATAAAAGTCATTAAAGTCTAAAAGGATACTTGAAAAAACATTATTCTAAAAGTGCTCTATATCGCTGCATTCTCAAGATTCCACATATTTCAAGGAACATTGTAAAGCGGTAAATAATGTTTATTCATACAATTTTGATTTATTCCAATGAAACTCTATTACAAAATTATTAAAAATTTGACTTCAAATATGTTTGCTATGAACAGCAGGTATTT
>WSXT02221505.1:0-16895 GCA_011762715.2 Neuroterus valhalla | reverse complement strand
AACCGGGAGAGCGGTAAGCCAACGTATAAAAGAACATGAAAGTAAAGTCAGGCTGAAACATTTCACGCAATCAGCACTGGCTGAGCATCACATCGAAACATGATATAGTATTTCATATGACAAAGCGACCATCATCGCGAAAACGAACAAAATTTTTCCAAGAAGACATAGAGAAGCAATCGAAATCCTCAAACACCCTTACAACATGAATAGGGAAATGGATACCATACCAATCCGATTTGGCTTTCCGTCCTTCCGGTTTTTAAAAAAATAATTGATTCGCCAATCAGGTTCGATCAATTCCCACAGTGGGGTCATTGACCAATCACAGGCATCGTTGAGAGCATATATAATATAGCATCACAACCTGAAACCCCAGTTTTAGGCCAGTACTGAAGATGCGAGCTGTAACGTTCGCGAAACGTCGACAACATTCGTAGTTTGTACACGATCAAAAACCCGAAACAACTCCATTTACTAATTTATAATTTAACAGTTGAGATTCCGTCAAAAAAGATCAATGTAATGGAATAGTTAAATTTTTAACGAAATACTTGAATTTTTAACAAAAAATCTGCCCGCTGCGCGGACACATCCTCATCGGGTGCGGCCTGCTTCGCTCGCAAGTTTGAGTGCGCCTGGGGCGCGCTTCTACCGGATCTCGCGCTTCGCGCTCGATGTTAATCTCACTTCGTGCCACGCGCTCGGCTTTAGTACTTTCCTATAGTTATATGTAAAGCTTCTGGAACTTTGAAGCAAAATGGCGACTACTTCTTTTTTAGGAATGTGAATTTGTTGGTTTTTAATTTTATTTTCTACGAGAAAACTTTGAGAAAATCCGAAAAATTGTGAAAATCATCCTAGAGGGCCCTAAAAAAGAAACATTTTTTTCCTTTAAACTGTTTTTCATATCTTGCATTGTTTGGCTGAAAATTCTCATTTTCGTTTTTATTTTTGAATTTTGAAAATTCCACAACTCTGACAATTTTGTTTCTGTAAAAACAAAATAATTAGGATAAATTGTTTCACTTTCTATTTACTACAAGAAACCTTATTTAAAAATTTTAAATCTTGGAAAAAGAAGTCCAAACCAATTAAAGAACATGCCTTGTATTTTTGGTCCCTCAAAATGGGTGCCAGATCATGATCGAATATGATCATTCTTTCGGTAGTTACCAAGTTCACCGATTATTTTTAATTATTCTCTGTGCGATGAAAATTGGAATGTTAGATTTTTCAAGAAAATTCAAAAAGTTGTGAAGTCCATCTTATAGGGCTTCTAAAAAAGAACATTCTTCTTTTAGTCTTTTTTTTCATATCTTTCGTTGTTTAGCTAAAAATTCTCATTTTCGTTTACATTTCCGAACTTTGAAAATGCCATAACTCTGACATTCTCTTTTTATCCGAAAAGATCATGAGGAAAAATTAGTTCACTTTTTACCTACTACGAGAAACTGTACTTGAAATTTTTAAGTTTTGGAAAAAAAATTCCAAATAAATTTTCAATATGCTCCCTCTCTTTCATTGTTGATCCAAAACAGCTGGCTAACGAATTCGACTTGTATTTTCGTTCCCTTAAAATGGGTGCCAAAGCACGATCGAATATGACCATTCTTTAGAAATCTATCGAATTCACAGAATATTTTCCATTATTTGTTGTGCGATCAAAATTGGAATTTTTTAATTTTTGAGAAAATTCAAAAAATTGTGGAGTCCATCTTATAGGGCTTTCAAAAAGAAACATTTTTTCTCTATACTTTCTTTGTATATCTTTCGTTGATTAGCTAAGAATTCTCATTTTTGTTTACATTTTTGAATTTTGAAAATGCCATAACTCTGGCAATTTTGTTCCCATCCAGAAACATCATGAGAATAAATTGTTAGACTTATTACTCACTACGTGAAGCTGTACTTACAATTATCAAGTCTTGAAAAAAATGGTCTCGAAAATTTTCGAAATTCTCCCCCTCTTTTATTTTTGATCGAAAATAGCTGACTAACGAACTCAGCCTTCAGTTTCTGACACTGAAAGAGTGCACCAAAGGTCAATCAAATCGATTAGTTTTTTCGAAAGTAATCGTGCCTACAGACAGACATACAGACAGACACATTCGTAAAAACCTGTTTTCCGGGTTCAGAGGGTCTCAAAACCTGGACATTTGACAAAAACTGTGGGGAGGGGAGGGGGGGGGGGAATTTTACACAACTCTAATACCTTCTCTGATGAGAATGTAAAAATAGGTAAATTCTTAACAGGCCTAAGACGATCTAAGGGGACCGTGTACTACCTGAAGGCTCATCCGACCCTTTCCATTGTTTCATGCCAGCGTCGAGCTCGTCGAGACCCGGAAAGGAACTGTGCTCAACCTACGGCTCCCCTTTCCGGGCGATGGCAAATGCTCATGTCCGATACCTATTTCAGCCGCAGGTAACATGATATTCTTCAATTCTCGAATAAATTATTTTTAAATATTCTATTCGCAATCTACGGGCTTAAGCGATTCCGAAGATATGTTGAGTGATTCTTAAAGTTGAATATTAGAAGCTTAGCTCATGAGCAGTTAATAATAAAAATCGAATTCATACCAAGAGAATGGGATTCAAATAAAAAAACGAATTTTCGACAATTATTTCAATCTCAAATCCAAAAATACCAATTTCCAAAAAAATACATTTCTTAACCAACTTGTTGATCCAGAAAAAAAAAACATATTCTTCACAAAATGACGAATTTTGTACAAAACAGTTTAATTCTTAAGCCAAAAAAATGGATAACAAACAAAAAAAATAATTTGCAACCACAAACTTTTAAACTTTAAACAAAACTGATTCTTTTCAACGAATTTGTTTATTTACAAACAGAAAGAAAATATAATTTCTTTCATAAGAGTGGAATTTTCAAGTTAAAAAACAAATTTTCGAACGATAGTTGAATTTTCAACCTGAAATTATTAATTTTCCACCAAATTGTTGAACTTTCTACAAAACACATCCTTTTTGACCGGAGAGATTGATACCTTCGAACATTCAAACTTTTAACCCGTTAATATGAATTTCCAAATGAATAATCAAATTCCTAATAAAAAAACATGACTCTATAATAAGATTGGTCCATTTTTAACTGAACAAAAAGTGAAGTGAATTAAAAATCTGATTCATCTCACAATGATTATTAATTTTGATCAACTTTGTAGAATAAAATGAATAAAGTTCTTTATGGTCCAAAATATGTCGACAGATGCTTATGCTAGACAGTTTAACATTATTTTCCAGATTTGAGAAAAATATTACTGATTAATAATAATACAACTATATTTTAATTTTCAAAGTCAAATTTTTACTGAATTTTCAACCATGAAGGATTTCTCAGTGAAGAATGAAACGAAATTTCAACCAAATTGCGGAACTTTCAAGCGGCAAAGATAGATGTTAATTCATCAACCAAAGTGATTCCTTACAAGAAACATCGATTTTCCTACAAATAATACAAATTTCAATCAAAAAAGATCAATTCATCAACAAAAAAAAATTCAATTTTGGTTGGACAAAGTATTGATCAACAGGAAAAATTAATTTCCCAGAAAATAGCTGAATCTTCAACTAAACTAGATTCATTATTCAATGAAAAATTGCAATTCCGAATAGAAACTATAAAATTTCTTCCAAAAGGGATAAAAGGCAATACGAATGTTTAGAAAGAGAGATGAATTTTCAACCAAGGCGAATCTTCGATCGAGAAGAACACGAATTTTGAACAAATTCTCGAATTTTGTATGTTCTAAAATGACAGACTTTCTACGAAAGCGTTGAAATCATGAGAAAAGATATTCTTCTCGATCAAATAGATCAATTTTCAACAATATAGTCAAATTCACAACAAAAGAGTTGGATTTTCATCCCAAAAAGAGTATTGAGTCAAGGAAAAAAAGAAAGATCTACTTGATTGTTGAAAAGTTTAAAGCCAAAAATACAAGTTATTTACAAAACAATTGAATTCTCAACTGAATAGGATGTGCCTTTTTTAAAACCTGACGGATGTTCAACTGATAAGAAAAAATTTATTGTACCAAAAGAAAAAGGATTCTTTACACAAAAAAGTCTCAACGCAAAAATACCATTTTTTGTCAAAAAAAAGTTCTCTTTAACCAAATATGGGAATTTTTGACCAAAAAAGATTCTTGGTTCCAGAAATGAACCAATTTTGCCCACATTGTTGAATTTTTCATAAAAATGATAAGCCCGCTATAAAGTTGTGTCTGCAAACAGAAAATAATGCTTTTAACAAAAAAGTTAATTTTCAAAGAAATCGTTGAATTCTTATTCCGCAAATATGAATTTTGAACCGAATAATCGGAAGATTACCCAAAAAGAATACCTTTCGAGCCCAATTGTTTAATCTTGAACTAAAAGGAATTGCATTCCTACCAGGGAGGAGGAATTTTCTAACAAAATAGTCATATTTGCTGAGAAAACAGTGCATTCTTAACAGGAAAAAAAAAATTCTAGATAAATAGTTGGAATTCTGATTCTTGAATATAAATTTTCAACAAACAAACTTATTTTGAATCAAGCTAATAATATTCTCAATAAATATTTTGGAAAAAATTTATTCCTGAACAGAGTTGAAAAATCTCATTTTTTGTAATTACCCGCGGCTGAAAAAGGTATCGGACATGAGTATTTGCCATCGCCCGAATAGGGAAGCCGAAGGTGGAGCAAGTCCCTATTCGAGTCTCGACGAGCTAGGCGTACGAGAGGGAAGGCAAGAGGATTAAACATGGGCAGCTGGGGGGAAAAAGAATGACAGAATTTAGAGAAAAAATGGAACATCAGGAAGTAGGGACTATGGTAGAGGATATAGCAGAGGCGCTGCTAGGAGATTCGGAAGATGAATTGAGAAGTTGAATGAGGGTGTAAGAGAGACAGGTCAGAGAGATGAGAGAAGGAAACGTCGAAAGAGTGGTAAGAGAAGGGAAAGAAGAGAAAGTTATAAACAGTGTAAGGGGAGGAAGAAAGGGTATAAATAAGGAAATCGGAATAAGAGAATACATGGAATATTTCGGGCCTTTCTAGGTGGCGTAGAAAGGAGTGTAAGTGGAAAAGCTTCACAGGTGAAGCTGGTTCAGAGAACGAAGAACTGAAATATAGCAGGAAAGAGGTGAAAAAAGATATGTGGAAGATTCGCAATAAGGTCTTGAGAGGCGGAGGGTGGCCGGAAGAATGAAAGGCAGGGCTGGTAGTACTGTTGATTGAGAAAGGAGAGGGAAATAAGGTAGAGGAGTGTATTTGTTTCCTGCTCATATCAGTAGGCTACAAAATTTACGCGGAAGTACTTAGGGAGAGACTATAAAGATAAGTGAAAGAAAAGAAAAGTATACGACTCAACCAAACGGGCTTCAGGAAAGGTATAGGTACCATAGATAATATTGCTGCTCAATAATCTGGTGAATTTGAACTTGGGACGGAAGAGAGAGAATTTTGTTGCTATTTTCGTGGATTTCTGAGCAGCTTTTGATTCCGTGGACAGAAGAGTCCTTTGGAAGACCATAGAAGAAAGAGGAAGGGATTCTTGACAGGACGAGGACCTAGGCAAGGGTGTCCTTCAAGTCCTCTACTGTTTAGCGTCCTAATGGCAGACTTAGAGGAGAATATGAGTGGAAAGGAACAAGGGGGACGATACAATCGACGTCGAATTTCCATTCTATTTCACCTCAAATTAATAATTCATTAGAGCATATAAGCAGATGATTGAAAATTGTGAAATTGTATTCAATAAATAAAAGGCATATTCGACAGCTACTTGCGTTTAATATAACAATGAAGCAGAATTTTTCGCTTCCCTCTTCCATGAAATATATGCTTGAAGAAAATCTTTATCGCAAGCCAATTGTTCAGATTTTGGAGAGAAATCTCCTCTGTTCATTGTTTTTTGATGTTTGGTAACCAAACTTGGAAAAACGTGGAAAAAAGTATTTGGCAACACTGAGTGTCAGCACACGAGGATCTTGATAGTGCGGAAACGAACCCCCAGGTCTGCTGTCCAAAAGAAAACACTAGTAAGTAACATTTCCTCTAAGGACCAATTTCTGGCTCATAGGCATTGAACAATAGTCCCTATGACAACTGTCTTTTACTGCGTTTTTCGGTTGATATCAGAAGTTTTAGTTTGCCTGAAACATATCAAAAACATATCCCGTGAAGTGAATAGTTTTCAGTGAGCTTGCGAGTTATTTTAGTGATTCCACTTGGAAGCTAAGGACTCTCCGAACTCCATTGTTTCAAGAGATAAAACTCGGGCGGCTCATTACACTCCAGAGATAAAGAGGAAGTCGTCAAAGTGGTGTCACACTCGTTCCCCATCCGTCAAGAGAGTCAAAACTCCAATCTCGATCAGGAAAATCATGGCTTCTGTGCTTTGGGACTGAAGAGAGATCATTTTTATCGAATCTCTTCCTCACAAGGAAACCATCAACAAAGAAAGATACTGTAAGACCCTGAAAAAGCTCAAAAGAGCTATTCAAAACAAGTGGAGGGGAAGTTTGACAAAGGGATTGTGCTTGTTGCATAACAACGCTTATCTGCACTTAGCCTTGGCCACCAAAGCACTTTTTATTTCATTACTACCTTATGGCTTACATGAGTAAGATAAATTTCATCACGGAATATGGAGTGGAAAGAAAGGTTGTGATGCTCGGGAAGGCAGTGGTGGGAAAATTTTCCGAGATGGACATCACACAATTTTGCCACGGCTCAACACTTGCATTGGAGAGGCGACTACGTGGGAGAATAGTATTTGAATCAAACCTTGTATTAAAAAAAATCACATTTCTCCTCAAATTAGAAACCTCAAGTATACCTATTGTGAAAAAGCTAGCTGAACTTGCCCAGATTTTTAAACTGAATCCAAGTCTTGACTTATCATAAATTTATAATGCTAATTATGAGTGGAAACGAGAAAAAACTGAGGCGTCACACAGTGGTCTGAAGCGGCAAAAAAGCTGGCCAGAAATCGGAAATCGAAGATTTTTTTTATCCCAATCTGATGATACTAATTCATTTAAAATGTGTGTGTGCACCTTAACGTGAAAAAGATAGAGCGCTTGTTTACCTACATGGATGTAGGGAACGCTCGAAAGTCAGCTGCTCGAGTGTTCGTGAAAATTGTGCTCCGAAACGTCAAAATAAGCACCACATTCCAAACGCTGTTACAGTTTCCTGAAGACTGCAATTTAAGCGCGCAACATGGAAAATGCAGCTGCAGGTTTTTTGAAAGACTTTACAATGTTATTTTAGAATCGAAAATACAAAATGTGCTACATGTGAGGCCCAGAAAAAATTTCCTCCGAAACGTGTTGAAAAGTACAACGAACGCCGGGAAAGTTCCCTACACTTTCAGTTCAACTCGTTCCACCTTCAATGGACATTTTATAACTTGGAGATGAGAATGCAGATAAGGAATATCCAAAAATTGTGTACCCCTGCGTACCCCCCGCATAACAATGAATTTTTTTCGTGAGCGTGTTTGCGTGCACGTCTAAGGTCTCCGTAGGAACGTGCCCCCGCATTACACATACTTTTACCAATCAAACGCGGTAAACAATAAACATAGAGGGGTTTTCGAGGTCAAGAAATTCGAATCTGCGGTCAAAATTTCAAAAAACAAGATGGCGGAGTCAAAACGGCGGACCGGTTTCCAAAGAAATCACACGACACTCGCGAAAGTTTGTATTCGGGGTTTTTGAGGTCGGGAAATTCGAATCTGCATTCAAAATTAAAAAAAAAAATGGCGGAGTGAAAATGGCGGACTGGTTTCCAAAAAAGGCACAGGCCGTTCGAGAAAATTTGTACTTAGAGGTTTTTGACGTCGAGAAATTCGAATCTGTGGTTACAACTTGAAAAAACTAGATTATTTTCTGTATACGATGCATATTTTCGTCATTGTTGGTAACTGTCGTAGAGTGTCGTATATGTCGAAACCTACCTATAACCTCCAAATTTGATTCATAAGTCAAATTGTGTTTTTATTACAGATAACAAATGTAATAAATAATTTTTTCATAAATTCTCGAATGTCTGGTAACTTTTTCGAAAACCGATTCGCTATATTGCATCCGCCATTTTTTCTTCAATTCAGAATGCAGATTCAAATTCCTCGACGTCAAAAACCCCTGAATGCAAATTTGCGCGAGTGTCGTAGGATTTTTTTGAAAATAAGTCAGCTATTTTGACCCCGCCATCTTATTTCTTGAAATTTCGACTACAGATTTGAATTCCTCGACCCCGAAAACCCCCAAATACAAATTTTCGCGAGTGTCGTGTGACTTTTCTTGAAACCAGTCCGCCATTTTGACTCCGCCATCTTGTTTTTCAAAATTTTGATTGCAGATTCGAATTCCTCGACCTCAAAAAAACCTGAGTGCCGATTTTCGCGAGTGTCGTGTGACTTTTAAGAGAACCGGTCATTCATTTTGAATCCGCCATCTTCTTGTTTGGAATTTTGACTGCAGATTTGGATTCCCCGACCTCGAAAACTATAAGAAGTATATTTTGGAGTCATCCTATGAGCGATTCTAATTTTTTCCAGCTTTTCTGACGTTTCAGACCACTGTGCGTCAGGTTAATGATTACCTCTAAGCTCTCTATTAGGTAATCTCAACCTCAACCTTAGGATTAAAATCACGCTTTGTTCTTTAAAGTTACAAGTAAAGCGGAGTCGAGGATATAGAAATTCTACTATAAATTATAAACATTTAAATCTTTGCTTCAAGTACACAGCTCTTGTTGTAAATTGTTCAAAATGACTTCCGGTATTGTATGCCAGACATTCTATCTCATTCAAATGCGTCTCGCTGGCCAATTTGGGTGACAGGAACTAGATGATTCTCATGGGTATAATGAGTCAAGCACTCGTGCAATAACGATCATAACTGCAGTGTCCGTTAGAAAAGCGGGAACATGGTAATAAATGATAGCCCTAACACTTCTGATACCTAATCTCCCCTAAAGAGTATATCCACAGTAATATCAAACGACAAACTCTTAGCAGTGATTACACTCCAAATATCAAATAACATCCAATAGTATGGTAAAGGAATGTGAAATAATAAGCGTATGGAGTTAATTTTCAACAACTGCGATGCCATGGGCCAGTCCATCCAAGCCTCAAGTCTCCGAGTCTGTTACTAGGCAATTGAATTGTACACAAAAAAATGTTGGTGGTCCTTCGAATAGTTAGCACAGATATAGCCTCCGGAAGCTACGATCTCAATGGTTCTCCCAGAATAATCGATCCTGACGCAATTGGAGGTGATACGTTATCCGACTCATCACTTCCCACAACACCAGAAGACGATCGAGTCGGGAAAGCCAAATAACTTGAATACAAATATACAACCTGAAGTATACGAGCTATTCAATGATGATCGACCAGTTGATGACCCGTCTGCTTGCAGTGGCAGTCCGAAAACAGCCACTCGACTGGTCAGGGTCCACTCGCAGGAACTCAAAGAGAAACTCCTGGTCAGCGCCAGGGGCCGAGAAGTAACTGGGCTGCAGGAGAGAAGCGAGCACCTGCCGGCCTACCTACTCCTGCTCCAACTCAAACTAGAAGTAACCTGTGAATGGCACAGAACACCGCAAAACCGCAACTGCAAATCGAATCCAAAATATACTCCGACGTAAGTCAGCAGAAGCAGATGAATTATAAACCTAAAGTAAATGTCGTTTCCATCATTGCACAAGTAGTGTTAAGCTTGAAATGTTCTTTGGTTGTTAAAGTTAAACTTCTAACGTGTATGATTTCCACATACATTTTTTGTCTTCTAAATTGTGGGAGAGTGATTCCATACTTGCTAAGACGCATAGCAATCTATCAGGGTAACACCCGCAAGAAGTACACAGCTGTTGTCAAAAATCGTAGTGCTTACCCGCCGGCTAAACGTGTTGCAACCACAATGGTTATGTTTTTTATTGTGACTGAACTCTAGCATCGCCGTTTCATAGCTCAACGTCACTGTTTTCCCAGCTTTCAACGCCCCTATAGAAGCTTTATTTCAAAAAATCGGTTTGATACGATTTGATACAGCAGTCAAACATTAAACGTCTGCTAGTACAAAGCGCCTTAAGAAAAGAAATATATTCAAAACTTATTCGCTTGAATAGAATTAAACCTTCCGCCCATCTTTTATGATTTTTGTATACCGCAGGACAAGAATATATTAATATATTTTCCATTTTCGATCTGATTTGCAAGTGCTAGATTCGGCGTGTTTGAACAACTGTGAGAAAATCCACAACGAGCGAACTTGCAGAAATAGCCATTTACGATTCCAATTACAGAAATCGAATATCGGTGAGCTCGCGCCCAATTAAGAAAAACTGATTCCGAGTACACCTCAGTCCCCGTTACTCTAATACCTCTTTTTTGTGCCTGCAATTTCATTTCCTTCTATCCCCTTTTATCTCATGCGCTGCAGTAATCCATGCGAGTGAACAGCTAGATTTAATTTGATGGTTCTTGTGTTATCCTCGTGCGGTTGATCGTTCAACGCCTTGAAACGAGCACAGATTAGACCTGCTTGGTTCGCGTGGGATCAGCAACTACACGGAGATAAAAACGTGCAATGGGGGTATAGATGGTTCTATACAGTTAATGTATGGCTCGACTCATAGTTTATGTGTTTGGATTTATACTTTTATTGCACGAATGCAGCTATACCTCAAAAGCGTGAAATCATACTTTTAAGGTACGCTTATGACGCCGTCCGTGCTATAAATGTTTGAATGTCGCGCTGCAAATGTATGACAGACCTCGCGCTCCAAATGCTTGGACTCTCATACCCCAGGAGTATGGCACGCTCAAGCGTCAGCACGCACATGCGCACTTGAGATTGTTCAGTAAAAGAATCCTTCGGGTCCATTTTTTTACATTCTCATTCTGAATGAGAAGGTAATGGTTTTACGTGAAAATTGACTTTCGCGGTTTTAATGAAATCTCCACGTTTTGAGACCCCCTGAGTCAGGGAGAATGGTTTTTACGAAGGAGTCTGTCTGTCTGTAGTCTGTAATCTGTGTACTCGATAACTTTCGAACGAATGATTGGATTGGATTGCCCTTTGGCACACATTTCGAGGGACCAAGAAGACAAGTTAAGTTTGTTAACCAGCTATTTTGGATGAAAAATTAGAGAGGGGGAGCATTTTGAACATTTTTTTGGTCTTTTTTCCAAGACTCAAAAATTAGGAGAACGGTTTCTTGTGGTAAGTAAAAAATGAAACAATTTATCTTCATAATTTTTTTCGATGAAAAAAAGATTGTCAGAGTTGTGGTGTTTTCAAAATTCAAAAGTATCAAAGAAAATGAGAATTTTTAGGTAAATGACGCAAGATTAAAGAGAATATCAGAGAGAAAAAACATTTCTTGTTGGGAGCCCTACAAGATCCAGAAACAGCTTTTTGAATTTTCTCAAAAAATCGATAATTCCTATTTTTGTCGCACAAAAAATAATAAAAAATCATCTATGAACTTGATAACTTTCGAAACAATGATCATATTCGATTGTGCTTCGGCACACATTTTGAGGGACCAAAAAGACATGTAAAGTTCGTTAAATAGCTATTTTGGATGGAAAATCAAAGAGGGAGAGCATTTTGAACATTTTTTTTCTCATTATAGAGTTATATTCTTATCAGCATTCATTTTTATACTTTCTTGTACTGCATAAATGAATGAGGGAAGCTATTTCCATTATATAATATATAAGAAAGTTATATTAATCCATATCAAGAAATCGAGCGCCAGTATTACAATGAAAATGTATTCCTTAAGGCCATGTTAAACTTACCCTATTCCTACCTTACCGAAACCTTTTTTTTGCAACAACTCACATCTACGTCAAAATAGATATCGACTATATATTCTGAAAAAAACCTTAGAAAACAAAAAACTACGATTGTATATAACATTATCTACTTGCTGCGCGGGCACATTCTCATCGCGCGCAGCTCGCTCACTCGCAAGTTTCAGCGCGCGTCTTTCGGATCTCACGCTTTGCGCTCGATAATAAATGTACCTCTTGCTCCGCCGATCGAAATCTGTCCGAAACGCAAACTTTTATATATTACCTTTAACTCTAATGCATCAAATGTATATAATAATAATTTATATACATCGCAACATGTTTTGTTCTTGAAAAAATTTAGTAAGTCAATTTCTCATATTACTATAATTAAAATCAAAACAAAAAATATGCATACCACAATAAAAAAAGATTTTTTTTTTAAAACTTTCCTTTTTTCTTCCTTTCTTTGTATTTTGTTAAGTTTTGCTAGAAAATTGACTTTTATTTAAAATGTTTTTTTTTATTAATACCAAAACTATGCATCTCATGAGAAAACAAAATAAACGAAATTTTAAGATGTTCTCTCAAAGAACAATTTTGTTGCCAAAGTAGAAAGTAATCGAGTTCACAGATTATTTTTTATTCCTTTTTTGGGAGATCGAAATTGGAATTTTGTATTTTTTTGAAAAAATTCAAAAAGTCGTATTTACGATCTTGTAGGGATCCCAAGAAGAAATATTTTTTCTCTCTGATTTTCTTTCCAATCTTGCGTTATTTGGCCAAAAATTTCCATTTTCGTTTACATTTTTGAATTTTACAAATGCCACAACAATGACAATTTTGTTTCAAACAATAAAAAAAACCTATGAGGATAAATTACTTCACTTTTCACCTACTATAAGAAATCGTACTTACAGTTTTCGTGCCTTGAAAAAAAGTCCAAAAAAACTTCAAAATTCTCCCCCTCTTCCATTTTTGATCCAAAATAGCTTGGTAATCAACTCGGCTAAACTTTTTGGTCCCTCAAAATGGGTGCCAGAGCACGATCGAACATGATAATTCTTTCGAAAGTTATCCTGGCCAGCGGTAATTGGCCGAAGGTGAGAGAAACGAGCGCCAACAACCACGCTGAAATTAAAACAAAAAAGGTTCAGAATTACCGAAACGCGTTTTTCATTTGCTTATATAAATTAAACGCAGCCTGATGCAACGACCAAAAATTTAACGAGCTTATTGCAAGGGTTCAAATTATCTATCCGTGCATTCATACCTTGTTTTAATGAGCCCGAAGATGCCTAATTAATTATGTCGGACTGAAATTGAGAGTTTTCAGAATGTTTCCGCATGGCGAGTCCAATCCGTCCCTTTCGCACCTGTGGTCGCTCGCTATGGCGAGACAAGGTAAGCTGTTCCTTCGAAATTTCTCTCTTACACCCGCGCTTGTGATCCTCTGTCTCTTTCGCGTCAGAATTGGCACGTCAATTGAGCTGACGGATCATCAAAGGAGGGTCCGTAAAATTATTTTTCAGAGCAGAGCAAGGTGATCCCATTCGAAAATGAGGTCCCGTATTTCCAATTCTTAAAAGTACATTTCAATACAAAATTTCATTGCGCATCTTTTTCTTACCGGAAAATATATTTTGCATCTTTTACTGTTCCCGAAATTGATATGAAACTAGTTTTTCCTAAAATCAAAAATTTATCTCCTTTTTAACTTCAACTCGCGTCAACTTAACCAATTTTCAGAATTTACTAATAAATTAAAAAAGAAAATACGTGTTCAAGTATTTAAGAAGTAACTTTTTCTTCAGCTGTGATTCCTTATACATTTCCCTGGAGCAGAGGATAAAAACTATATTCGAGTAATCGAGTAACATCAGACTATTAGGATTATGTAGGAGTTTTGATGAAAATATCAGTAACCGATATATAACATAAATGGAATTGATCTAGATTAAGGAAATTAATGAGAATTGGAGAAAAATTGTTGTTAATATATGAATTAGAAAAAAGGCGTGAAATTTATTTAATTCGCGATTATTGATGATATTCATTGTAATTCATGAAATTTAACAGGATGTATTAAATTTGTGGAAATTTTCGGAAACATATGACATTCATGGAGATTTCATAAATTTTTGGTTTTCATGAGATTTGTGATGATTTAAACAATTTGTGGTAATTCATAAAATTTATGATGTTGGGTCTCCAGAACGGTGAAGAAGTTTTGTTGCTCTATTTTTTTCATATGTTGTGTACTTTTTCTGGAAATTTGATTTTTCAATGTTTTATTTTATTTTTTACGATTAAAACAAAAACTTTGCCAGAGCTTGTATCGATTGTCCAAAGATTCCATTTTTTTTATTTAAAATTTTTTTTTTTTAAGTGAAACAAGAACTACTTGTCCTGTCAAAAAGAAGATTTTACCAAATTTGTAGATCATTATTGTTTGCACAATTTTCGTCCGTCTCTGTTTTTCCGTATCTTGTATAGTTCACTAAAAAATAAAACTTTTTATTTTCATTTTTTTTTGTGCGACCAAAATTGGAATTTTTTATGTTTTAAGGAAATTCAGAAAGTTGTAAAGATCATCATTTAGGCCTCCAGAAAGAAAAAATTTTATCTTCATTCAACTTTTTTTCATATCTTGCGTTGTCTGGATGAAAATTCCTAGTTTTAAAAATTCTTCAGTTCCCGACATCTGTTCTTCTGATTCAGGAGGTCTCATAACGTGGACATATGACAAAAACCGTGAGAAGAATGGGGGGGGGGAGTTTTACACAAATCTAATACCTCATCTGATGAGAATGAAAAAATGCATAACAGACGTCATATCATAGCCATCTCTTTAAATTGACAATCGACAAATCGATGTTATAAAATTAAAATTGATACCACTGGTCAGGGTTATTCATTCTTCGAGCAGACATGGAATTTCGCAAGTGTTCAAAAAAATATCCAGATCCCCCAAAAAAAACTTTCCAAAAGGAAATGTATTCGAAAAAAGACCCAGATCCGTCGCGTACACTCAGTTGAGAACTACACTCAAAGATATGTCGGAAGATATTATTATTTTCATAAATCATAAAGAGGAGACAACATTAAATAAATAATATTTGACCTATTTTTCTTCATGAACTGGATTGAATTTAATGCCGTTGATTTTTGGACTTGAAAATTATTCGCATACTTTGTTAGAAAGAATACAACTTTTATCTTTCTTCTCTAACTACAATGGACACAGGCATATCAAGTCTCTCATCTGCCTGGTTTTCATAAAAGGTGCCAATTTAACGGAAAATCATTAGTAAAAATGAAATATAAGAAAATAAAATAATAGGAAAGGAGCGGAGCTTCCAAAACTAACAAAATATGTATCAATCGTAAGATTGTAGAAGATTTAAAAAAATAGATAAATGTTATAAAACCGGGCAGATCAGAGTATTGATATGCCTGTGTCAATTAAAACTAGGGAAGAAAGATAAAAGTTGTATTCTTTCTAACAAAGTATGCAAACAATTTTCAGGTTCAAAGATCAACGGCATTGGATTCAATCCAGTTCATGACGAAAAATAGTTCAAATATTATTTATTTAATGTTGTCTCCTTTTTATGATTTATGAAAATCATTCGGATCATTTTTTGTCCTAGATTGTACCGCCGAAGCATCTGATTCAATGATAAATTGATTTGAATTCTTTCGTGACCCTAAAGCCAATTTTACCATCAACATACTATTATTATTTCTCCTGAATCTTGCGTTATTTGGCTCAAAATTCTCATTTTCTTTTACATTTTTGAATTTTGAAAATGCCATAACTCTGAAGAATTTGTTTTCGTCAGAAAAAAATGATGAGGATATACTTTTCCACTTTTTGACTACCACAAGTAGCCGTTCTTACAATTTTTGAGTCTTGGAAGAAATAGTCAAAAAAATTTTCAAAAGGCTCAAAATGGATGCAAAAGCACGATCATGATCATTCTTTCGAAAGTTATCGAGATCAATGAATATTTTTCGTTATTTTTTGTGTGATTAAAATGGGAATTTCCGATTTTTTGAAAAAAATTCGAAAAGTTCTATGCACGATCTTGTAAGGCTCCCAAGGAGAAACATTTTTTCGTTTTGACTTTCTTCTCAATCTTGCGCTATTTTGCTGAAAATTCTCATTTTCGTTTATATTTTTGAATTCGGAAAATGCCACAACTCTGCCAATTCTGTTGCTGTCAAAAAAACTTTTGCGGATAAATTGTTCCACTTTTTACCTACTGTAAGAAGCGTACTTTCAATTTTTTGTTTAAAAAAAAAAATCGAAAAAAATTTTTAAAATGCTCGCCCTCTTTTATTTTTGACCCAACATAGCTAGTTAACGAACTCGTTTTGTGTTTTTGGTCCTTCAAAAAGTGCGCGAAAGAACGATCGAATATGATAATTCTTTCGAAAGTTATCGAGTTCATGGATTATCTTTCATTATTTTTTTGCGTTCAAAATTGGAATTTTCAATTTTTCGAAAAAGTTCAAAAAGTTGTATGCACGATCTTGTAAGGCTCCCAAGAAGAAACAGTTTTTCTTTCTGACTTTCTTTTCAATCTTGCGTTATTTGGCTCAAAATTCTCCTTTTTTTATGTTTTTGAATTTTGGAAATATCATAACTCTGACAGTTTCGTTTTTATTGAAAAAAAATGATAAGGATAAATTGCGATACTTTTTACGTGCTACAAGAAATTTTACTTACAGTTTTTGAGTTTTGGAGAGAAAATTCCAGAAAAATGTTCAGAATGCTCCCCCTTTTCGATTTTTTATCTTAAAAAGCTAGTTAACAAACCTGACTTGTATATTTGTCGCCTAAAATGGGTGCCAAAGCACGATCGAAAATGATCATTCTTTTAAATTTATGGAGTATACAGACGATAACGACAACGACGACAACAGACAGACACCAACGTAAAAAATACTTTTTGCCTCTCAAACATTAAAAATTCGCGTGTTTTAGTCCGTGTTGCGACTGTAAAAATGGCACTTTTTGAGGCAGGACTACTGCGCATGCGCAGCCCTTTTT
>WSXT02221504.1:0-32138 GCA_011762715.2 Neuroterus valhalla | reverse complement strand
TTATAATTAAGTTAGGATAAGTAATTTAAGGCACTTATGTAACTTATTGTAAAGGGAACGGAGGCCCTCAAACCCGTGAAAGGGATGAGAATAAATTACATGAATACATACATACGTATACCTGATGAGGTCTGGCGTCGCTGGACGAAAGCTCGTGAAATAAAGGTTTTCTTATTATAGGTATAAAAAAAGACTAGTAGATCAAAAATTAGTCAGGATATCGACACCCCAAGATTGAGATTAAGGTTTAACCTAAATGTTACATTTTTCAACAGAAATGATTAAAATTCAATCTGAAGCAGTTGAATTGTTCACCATATAGTCAGATTTTTTGGCGAGAGAAGGATATTATAATTTAAAGATGAATTCCGAAAACTCAATTAAATTGTCTTCGAACATATTGAATTTTCAACAAAAATAGAATTCTCGACTAAAAAATATTGTTTAGTAGACGAAAGAAAAATTCCAACTAACAAGGGTATGTCGAGATATGGGAAATCCGAAATTCGTTTTGGACTATGTTTAAAAGATAGTTTAATAAAATTGATGTGACATTTGTCTTGACTTTTTTTAATTTTGACCTCCCTTTTGGAAATATAATTTTTCTAAAGTCCGAACCATTGCTTACTGATAGATGAGCTCCCTTGTGGAAAAATTGAATGCCATCGATCACAGTGACTCAGCGGTACGGTCGACGTCCCGGAATACCAACATTGCTGGTTCGAAACTCTTCAGTGGAAATTTTTTTTCCCTCCAATAATGTTTCTTTGGTTTTTCAACTTGAGAGTGTGCAGATACAAATATTTAGAATATAAGTCACAATAAGAAATAGTCGAATTCTAAAGTCAAACTCTGAAAAAAATTATTTTTTTTATTCATTGTGCAATAAATTGATTGTAACAATTTTCTGGGTGATAAACATTATAGAAGCACTGGAAATACAAGGTTTTTTGCAGTGTGCGCAATTCATAGAAGCAGCACAAAATTTCTGTCAAAATCTGACGTTTTTTTTCTTGTCCAATTTGTCCTCCAAAAAGGAAATAAATTATCGGCGGAAGTGTGGCTTCTATAAACTGCGCCCGCTGCAAGAAAAAACCTTCTGTTTTAGTTGGAAGTGCTTCTATTATGTATATCACCCGGAAAATTGTAGGAATTAATTTTTTGGACAATAAATCTCAAAAATAATTTTTTTATAGATATTCTATTTGACTTATTTTCATTGTGACTTATATTCCAAATATTTTTAACTGCACATTTTCAGTTGAAAACCCGAAAAAACATTATCAAAGAGAAAAACAAATTTCCACCGAAGAGTTTCGAACCAGCAACGTTGGGATTCCGGGACGACGACCGTACCGCTGAGCCACTGCGATTGATGGAATGCGATCCTTCCACAAGGGAGCTTATCTATCAGTTAGCAATCGTTCGGATCTTCGAAAAGTTATATCTCCGAAACGGAGGTCCACTATCAAAAAACCCAAGACAAGTGTCGCTTCAATTTTAATAAACTATCGATAAAACATAGTCCGAACGATTTTCGAATTTCCTATACCTAGACCTCCCCTTGTAAGCTGTTGAACTTTTGAATCAGCAATGCGAATTTCCTGCAGAACAGTTAAATATTCAACCGAAAATAAAGATCTTTAACTAATAAAATAAATTACAAAAAAATCCAAGAATACACTACCAGGCTGCAGAATTCGAAACAAGAAATTATCAATTTCAAGCCAGAAGTAAACTCTTCAAATTTTCAGTTGAATAAATCGATTTCTATCAAGAAAACAAAAAATTTCCAATCGCTCAATTTAAAAATATAAAGGTTGTTTTTCTACAAAAGAGTTGAATTTTCAATAAGGGAAAATTTTCAGCTGAAGAAGAAAACATATATAATTTGAAAACCAAAAAAGTCAATTTTCAACAAAACTTTTATATTTTAAACCCAAGCAGGGAAACTTCCTTCGAGATTGTTGAATTTTCAAATGAGGCAACAAATTTTGTACTGAGAACAATTAATTTTCGAAGAACGAAAAACTCACAAATCTTCAGTGGAACAAATTAATTTTTAACTGAATAAGGCGGATTTTCTACAGAACCAATTCATTTTCAAAGAAAAAGCTTGGTTTCCAACTAAGAATGATCGGTGTACAACACAAAATAAGATTATTAAATTTTCAGTTAGCATTATTAACATTCAACTAAAACGTCGGGTTTTAAAACTAATCAGACCAATTTCCAACAAATCATTGAATTTCTGAGCCAGGAAAGGAAATTTTCTACAATAAAACTATTCTATAATACAACTTGATTGTACGGTATACAATAGGGTGGTCCAAAAAAATGTTTTTCGAATTTTTATGCAAAACGCACGAAAATTCGTTCGAATCCACGAAAAAATCTTTGCATTTTTTTTTTGCTTTGAAAAAAAATATATATTTAGAGGTGCCTCAAGCCCCGTGAAGTTCAACATGTATTTCCCATAAGAAGAAAAGACGTTTTTGTAAATTTTATTCAGAAATCTCAATATAAAATGAATCGAGTTCGAAATTCACCATTTCTCTTCGCAATCGGTCACAGAATGCGAATAAAATATTATTTCTCAAATACCACCCCCATAAGTCCGTTTTATAAGGTCCTGAAAACCCCCATAAGTGAAAGAATGGGTTTTTCGCGTTTTTGGCGCTAATTATGATTTTTTTGCGGTTTTCCTGACGCACATTGTTTCACATGCATGAAATACTATTTCATACTAACAATAAGATGTTTATATAAATTGTTCAAACAATTTTGTATTGTTTTTAGCAACTTTCTCTTAGAAAAGGGTTAGGAGGTCAAGGTTTTTTCCTAATTTTTCAACTTATTTTTAACGTTTCAGTTAGAGCGAGGTAATAATCAATTGAAGTTAACAACATTAATTGTTTTTCGTAGCAAAAAATATTGTTTAAAAAAAATGGTCATGTTTATAGCTATCTTCTTCTAGATTAATACTACATAGTTGCGGGTTTTTCCTGAAATTTTAAAATTTTTATCACTTTTCAATTAAAGTGAAGTAATGATTAATTCATGTTTAAAACAAATTATTTAAACAATTTATTATAATTGCTAATAATATTTTCTTTGTTTAATGATAGAAACTTGTGGTTTTTTCCTGGAATTTGAAACTTTTTGCCCACTTTTTACTTATAGTGAGTTAATATTTAATTTAATTCAACAAAAATAATTGTTCAAACAAATGATTATTGGTAATACCTATCTTCTCTTAGACTGGTGCTAAAAATTTGCGGTTTTCTCTGAACTATTTGGCTTTTTATCAAGTTCTCACTAAGGGAGGTAATAATTAATGCGAGTTACTAAACATGCTTATTTAAACAATTTATTATTGTTCATGAACATTTTCACTTAGATAAGTGCTAGAAAGTTGTGGTTTTTGCTGGAATGCCTAACCTCGCTCTACCTTTTTAGCTGTGAACAAATAATGAGTGAACCTTACAGAGAATCATATTTTACGTAGTAGTGTATTTTTTTTAGTAAATTATTTTTGTTCTTTTTCCAATGTTAGGAAAAATAATTAAAACAAAAGAGATCTTATACAAAAGAGACAAAAAGAAAGAATGGAAATATTTTAATATAAGTCCCCCAATCCCCTCCTTCCCTGGAGGAGAAATTCCAAATTATTCTTTTTTGCTTTGCAATATATTTCTCGTTGTAACTAAAAACAAAACTTTCACAAGTCATTCACAAACCTATCCTCCCACCTACTTTCAATTATTCCATTCTTCCTTTTTGTCTCTTTTGTGATTCTTCTTTTATGATTCTCTCTAATGTTTATTTATTATTTGCTCACAGCTAAAAAGGTAGAGCAAAGTTAAACATTTCAGAAAAAACTACAACTTTCTAGACTTTATGTAAGAGAAAATCGTCATGAACAATAATAAATCCTTTATATGAGCATGTTTGTGAACGCGCATTCATTATTACCGCACTTAGTAAGAAATCGATAAAAAGCTTAGTAGTTCAGAAAAAAACAGTAAATTTTTTGCACTAGTCCAAGAGAAGATACCTATTAACAATATAGATTTGTTTAAACAATTATTTTTGGTGAATAAAATTAAAAATTAACTCACTTCAAGTGGAATGTGGGCAAAAAGTTATAAATTTCAGAGAAAACAGCAAATTTATATCATTAAGCAAAGAAAATATTATTGGCAATGATAATAAATTGTTTAAATAATTTGTTTTTAAACATGAATTACCTATTACTCTACATTAATTGAAAAGTGATTAAAAGTTTAAAATTTCAGGAAAAAACATCAACTTTGTATTATTAATCTAGAAGAAGATAGCCATGAACATTCACAGTTTGTTTAAATAATTACTTTTGCTAAATTAAATTCTACACTTACCCACTTCAAGTGAAAAGTGGACAAAAAGTTGGAAATTTCAGAAAAAAACGCTACTTTATAGCATTATTCTGGAAGAATAATGTTATGGATGAGAACAAATTTTTTAAACAATTATTGTTGTTAACTTTAATTCATTATTACCTTGCTCTTACTGGAACGTTAAAAATAAGTTGAAAAATTAGAAAAAACCTTGACTTTTGACCCTTTTCTAATAGAAAGTTGCTGAAAACAATAATATATTGTTCAAACTATTTGAATTACCATCTTATTATCAGTATTAAGTAGTATCTCATGTATTTGGAACAATCTGCGTTAAAAAAACCGCAAAAAAATCATAATTAGCGCCAAAAACTCGAAAACCCCATTTTTTCACTTATGGGGGTTTTTCGGGACCCTATAAAACAGACTTATGGGGGTGTTTTTTATAGGGTGATATTTAAAGGGTGATATTTCATTCGCATTCAATTGTGAAGAAAATTGGTGTATTTCGAACTCGATTCATCAAATATTGAGATTTCTGAATAATATTTACAAGAACTTTTTTTTTCTTATGGGAAATACGTGTTAAACTTCACAGGGCCTGCGGCACCTCTAAATATTTTTCTTTCAAAACAAAAAAATGCATTTATTCTCTTGTGGATTCGAACAAATTTCCGGTCGTTCTGCTTGAAAATTCCAAAAAAAAATTGGGTAATGCATTTTCGGACCACCCTAGTATATAATGGACAATATATTATGCAAAAATAACCGGATTTGAATTTTCTAATGGAAAATCCGTTTAGGCCGTCATAACTTTTGACCTATTCAAACAAGAACATTCTTTTTTTTTGAGATTGTTCAGAAATTTCAAAGCCCCTTTTTTCTCAAGAACATTACCTCAATATGTATCCAGAAACGCAGATTTGTTGAAAAACTGATTAATTACCAACAATTTATTAATAACAAAGGAACTCTTTTTCTTCCGAAGAAAATCAGCAAAATTAATTTGACTGCAACAAATTTTAAAATTTCTCAAAAGGGTGCTGACGATTTTCTCTAGATTTGGTGGAGATACTCAGGAGGCATTTCTAAACCACCAAAAAATTATTTCTAGGATACAAAATTTACCCTTTTCTTTTTGATGAAACTTTTTGAAGAGAAGGCGTGTCGGACTTGGTAGACAAAGCTAGTTAAGGATCAGATTCGAAATAAGATTTCCCTATAAGTTTCCCACGCATATAAAAAGATTCTTTCCATGAAATAAAATTTTTTTTCCCTTTCAGGAAAAACCCCTGCCTGTCGATTACTGAAAAGACAGTTCAGCCTTGACCGAGCAGATGAGCCAGCTATTATAGTTCCCGATCAACACACTCAAAGAACAGTTCCGCGACTAAACAAGCAAAACAGCGCTGGAGCTGCGAACGCGATTGACTTGGAGAGAATAGAAGAGATTCCATCCACTCCATTTCCTCAACTTTATCGTCATTCTGCTTCCATGTCCCTCTCTGTTGAATCCCTGACTTTACAGTAGAAGAGAACTTTCGGTCTACTCCTGGATAGGATAAATATCTTTTCTTTTTTATATGTTTTAAAATTTTATTCTAGAATATAATTACTTTCAAATTCTTGTCCCTAATCACCATAAGAATATTTTCGTAATAAGTTTAAGCAATCTTGACTAGCAATGTGCCGTTTCAGCAATATACATTTTTCTTTAATTTTTAGCTGAAAGCTTTGAAAAAAATTTTCTACATCAGTAAAAATTTCGAACATCGAATAAAAAAAGCTATACCAGATAAACTAAGTCAAGAATACCCTTGTACACAAATGCCAATAAGGGTATAAATGTTTTGAATTTCAATCACGATTGACAATCATTTATTTAAAACACTTCTTATAAATTTTGTACATAAGACTCATTTATATTGTATACATTATTATACTGCTATCCTCAAACTGCCATTCCATGTGACGAAAAATTGTTTCCTGCTTGAAGAGATAAGTTTTCAATCAAATAATACAATTTTCAAAAGAATTCCCTACCAGCAAAGACCCAATGACGACAAAAAAAATTTTCCATCCAAAAGCATGAATTTTCAGCCAAAAGCGTCAATTTACAGAATAGCAGGTGATTTTTTAATAAACATTTATGTTGAATTTTTTGAAAGAAGAGGATGAATTCTCAACCAGAAATATAAAACTTCCAAAGTTTTAACAAACAAATAAAATTTTAATTCTTCATGGAGAAACAGTCATGTAACCCAAAGATTACGAATTTTTGAAAAAATCATTGAATTCTCAACCGGAAGAAATCAAAATTCAACCAAACAGCTAAGAAGGGAAATCCTCCGGAAAATAGTATGATTTCCTACTCACAAATCCTCAATCAATATCAAAAGGTTCATTTCCTACAAAAATGGACTTCTTAACCCAAAACGTAAAGTTTCAAATAAATATTGGAAATTTGAAGCCAAAAAGATAAATTCTCTACAAAAGTTTATCAATTTCCGACCATATACTAGAAACTCCATTTTTGAACGATCAATTTTGAACCAAAAATAAAATGGTCAAGTTTGCCTTGAAAAAATTAATTCCCATACAAAAAAAAATGAGAGACTATTTAATTGACGATCAATCATTTTTGAACAAAAATATCCGACATTTTCGTGTTTTCTTCTGGATTCGGGAATTCTCTACTCTCTCGTTGAAAATTTTAGCCCTTCGTCAAAAATGCCACTTTTTTTGAAAAATTTCGAATGTCCAACTTCTTTGTTTGAAAATTAATTTTTTGTTTGTTTGTTGAATTAATAATTTTTGTGATTGAAGTTTATACCCTTGTGGTTGAAAATATAACTGTTTGGTTCAAAATAATTAATTTGATTTAATTCAAATTTACCTTTTGTTCTAAATTGCACATTTTTTCGGTTGAGATATAAACTCTTCGGTCCGATGGTGAATCATTTTGTGGAAAATAATATTTCTTTCGAGTTGAAGATTAATTATTTCAGTTAAGAATTTGACCAATTGTTTAAAAATGTATTCATTCGTCACGAATTCAACTTTTTCGTTGAATCCATCCTTTCGGCTTAAAAAATTCATATGTTCAATTTGAAGCCAGACTTCATTGCTGAAAATTTATTTCTCTTAAGATTCACTTCTCTGGTTTCAAATTTTATGGATATTTGGTTGCGATTCAACTTTTTTGTGGAAACTCATATTTTTTAGTTGAAAATCCTTCTTTGTGGCTCAAAAATTCAAGCTTTTGAGGGAGAATTAAACACTTTAGTTGAAAATAATTATCTTAGTCTTGTTGGAAATTCGATTGATCATACATTTTGCATTTTCGAACTCCCAACGGCACATTGCTAATCTTAACAAATTCAGGTTGTTTCGTGATACAATTTTTTTCACAAAGTTAACTATAGTTGATCATATCAACACAGCCATAGTTCAAATTATTTTTCTACATTCCATAACAAAGCAGAAGCAAACATTACTTCGGAAAAATCATACAGGAAATGATTAGTTATCATGATGAAATGTTCCGAAAGCTCAAATGCCGAGGATATTAAACTACCTCCCTTCTCAGTAATTTTTAAGAGCTTCCTTATGTATCTTTACCCACATTTTGTTTTCATCACAGAGAAGAAAATATTTTTGGAAGGATGATGATGTTAGAGAAGAGATAGATCAAAATGAATTTCAGTGAGATTTTAGGAAATTTATTGGGAACCAATCAAATTATTGCAGTATCTTAGAAATATAATTTGCAATAAAACCACTTATACAAATCTGATCGAAAAAACAGTGTCCAATGAAGTCCAAGACCATAAACATTCGAATTCGAAAGTATTCTATTAGAAATGAAAAGGTAGTCGAAAGCTTGTAGCAACATTTGAATTAGGAATTTAATATTATGCCATGTTACAATCATTATTACACGTTACTTAAATGGGAATACGTGTATAATCAGGGATGGATATAGATAGAAAATGATAACCGAGAATTAGGTTATATCCTTGATTTGAAGAAAAATCAAATTTTACTCCATAAGAAAAATCAGATTGTCCTATATGATTTTTTACTTCCAAATCTATCCATACGATACACACTACCATCAAAAATCGTTGATGCGACTGACGAGAGTATTATCAAAAATCACTCCAAAATCCAAACCACGATAAGTCGCTCAAAAAAATATATATTTAAAAAAAAGTAAGTTGCGAAGCTCATTTGATTCCGCGTCTGTTAAGCTCAAGCAATATTTTGAACTCTTCAAAGAGGATACAGCACGCAAGAAGTTTTGATAAAAATTCTATAATTTTGCAAAGTTTGTACTTTAACTTCAATTTCGACTTCAACTTGGAAAAATGCAGCTTGAAAAGACTGCATGGGTTTCTGAAAGATTACTTTAAATGTCCAAGCGTGTCTGCGTCGAGTTTCAGAGAGCTCAAGCAGCGAGGCCGGGCCGTAAGGGGTCAGCATTGCATTTAGCATCTTTGCACGTGCCCAACTGTGCACGTTGATGACCAGATGTAAAACTGTGCACGTGCCATTTTTTTACGTGTACAGTTGTCGGAACGCAAACCTTACACGTGCACAGTTGTCCAAATTTCGACTATGTACGCCTAAATTAAAACGTGCACAGCTGCTACGTGCTCAGTTGTCACGTGTACAGTTCAACATCCGGATCTCTGACAACTGTGCACGTCTGACTGAAAATTCTCAAAAAGTACATTTTAACATGTTAACTTGCCCAGATGGCCCTTTCCTTACTGTACACATGCACAGTTTGCACTCGGACACAGTTTGCATTTGGACAACTGTACAAGTGCACAGTTTGCTTTCCGGAGTCTCTGGAAACTTTCCTCGACTGAATAAAAATTCTCGAAAGGTACAACTTACACTAATATCCTGCAGAGTGCCAGGTTTCGGGCCTTGCTATCATACGGCCTTGGACACTCTGCGCGAGGTATGGACATCAACATCTATCGTACTCGGCGTCAGTGAGACGTGGCAGGTGCTCCTCTCCAAACCGCTTGGCTCGTCTCGTCAACGACATTCAATTCGCGACATTCTAGAAAGGAATATTTTGCAGGATGACACTTCTTCTTGGGAAACTCTACACGTGCAAAGATATAGGTTGGACAACTGAACACGTTCACAGTTGTCACTTGGACAACCGCACAAGGTCACAGATGTCACTTGGGCAGCTGCACACGTGCACAGATGTCACTTGGACAACTGTACACATTCACAGATGGCACGTGACACTTGAATACTTCCATGCTGCACAGTTTGCATCTGCACTTGGGAAACTCTACACGTGGAAAGATATAAGTTGGACAACTGAACACGTTCACATATGTCACTTGGACAACTGTACACATTCACAGATGTCACTTGGACAACTGTACACGTTTACAAATTTCATTTGGACAACTATTCACGTTCACTGATGTCCCTTGGACAAATGTACACGTGAACAGATGCCACTTGGACAAGTGTGTACGTGCACATATGTCACTTGGACAACTATATACGTTCACAGATGTTACTTGGACAACTGTACACGTGCACAAATATCAGTTGGAAAACTGTACACGTCGAACACATAATATTTCGAAGGTCCACTAATACGAGTAGATAGTATAAAAGGAAATTAGCCAACTCTGCACGTGCACATATTGCACACGTCTGATTTTGAACGTACGCGAATGTTGAAAATTTATCTTTTCTATCGAACATCCGTTCTTGCATTTGGAACTTCAACTTTTGGTTGAAACTTCATCTTCTTTAGTTGAAAATGAAACTGTTCGTTTAATAACTAACCTGTTTCAGTTGTATATCCAACCATTTTTCTTATTCATTTTTATGTCCTTAGGTTCAACTATTTTTTATTTTGAATAAAACACTAGGAGACAAAGTTTTAGGGTTCCAAGCTCCATTCGCTCAAATCGAGAATAGGATTCTAGAGCATCAGTCGCGTAAATTGCAAAATTTGCTTACAATTCCCGTAAGTTATACTACGAGTGGAAATTAAAGTACAAAATTCGAGAAATTAATTGATTCCTCTTCTTAACTTTTCTCGTGTTGTATCCTCTTCAGAACGTTGAAAATATCTTCACATCAGCACATTAGACGCAGAATTGAACAATCTCGACAAATATTCCTTTACAAATCTTTATTTCTTTTTTCGCCTGATTTATTGTTTAATGTCCGGAGTGATTTTTACTGGTGCTCAAACCAGTCGTACAGACGATTTTCCGACGGTAAAGTCGAAGTACCTATCATGAAACATGTCCGATATATGAAAGAGTTTCTGGAATAACCAAATTTATTAATCGTATAAAAATTGGTGATTAGAAAAAATTTTCATTATTTCAAATGTTATTGATAAAGATGTAGCTCAAGGGCCGTATATTTGGAATTTTACTATATTTATTATTTATTTATATTTGAAATCATTTATTTATTTCTAGCTATATTATATTTATTCATTCGATTAATTTATCTACAACTTCCAAAATTGATTCAATACACGAGATAACACATTTTACTGCATGCGAAACTGTTCCGGGATTAGGGCCATTCATTATTACACATGGGCACGAGTGCCTAAAAATTGTTCCATAATGGGTACATTAGGGTTATCCAAAAAAATTTTCTGGGGATTCTATGCATAGCTGGTACTCTAGAAGAGGATTAGGCTGTTGCGTAAACTGGAATTGCCAGGAAGATGAGGGAGTCCATCAGGCTGTTGGGTGATCCTCGTTGTCGACTCGAAGGAGGGCAATCAGTTCTGAAGTGGCAAATTCTGGCCTAACGACTGCTCTGGACGTTCGTTGACTGGAAAAGATGATGGATAGAGCAAGTCAAACCATAAAATACTTTTCGGGATGAGATCTAAGTAAGGTGAATTGGTATTCAGGGGGTGCAGGCTCTTTTGGGTACCAGATCAAAGGAAAGCGTGTCTTCAGTAAAAAGTTTGTTAAACTTTTTTAGGTTTGAGGCTACTTATGGAAGCAGAACGCTCAGAGGTCGAGTGACAGGCGTTCCTTGCTTTGCTTGATAGGGGGCACCGTCCCAGTAAGGAGTGAGTGGTTGATACTTTAGTGGAGGATTAGGCTGTTGGGTAATCTGAGATTCCCAGGGCGATAACGGAGTCCTTGAGGCTGTTGGGTGATCCTCGTTGTCGACTTCAAGGAAGGCCGTCAGTTCTGAAGTGGCAGAATCTGGCCTAACGACTGCTCTGGACGTTCGTTGACTGGAAAAGATGATGGATAGGGCAAGCCAAACCATAAAATACTTTTCGGGATGAGATCTAAGTAAGGTGAATTGGTATTCAGGGGTGCAGGCTCCTTTCGGGTACCAGATCGAAGGAAGGCGTGGCTTCAGCAAAAAGTTTGTTGAACTTTTCTTTGTTTGAGGCTGCTTATGGAAGCAGAACGCTCAGAGAACGAGTGACAGGCGTTCCTTGCTTTGCTTGAGAGGGGGCACAAACCCAGTAAGGGGTGATTGGTTGATACTCTAGTGGAGGATTAGGCTGTTGGGTTATCTGAGATTCCCAGGGCGATAAGGAATTCCTTTAGGCTGTTTGGTAAACCTCGTTGTCGACTCCAAAGAGGGCCGTCAGTTCTGAAGTGGCAGAATCTGGCCTAACGACTGCTCTTGACGTTCGTTGACTGGAAAAGATGATGGATAGGGCAAGCCAAACCATAAATTACTTTCCAGGATGAGATCTGAGTGAGGCGAATTGGTATTCAGGGGGTGCAGGCTCCTTCCGGGTACCAGATCGGAGGAAGGCTTGTCTTTAGTAAAAAGTTGTTTAATTTTTTTTTGGTTTTAGGCTGCTTATGGAAGCAGAACGCTCAGAGGTCGAGTGACAAGCGTTCCTTGCTTTGCTTGGTAGGGGGCACAAACCCAACAAGGGGTGAATGGTTGATACTCTAGTAGAGGATTAGGCTGTTGAGTTATCTAAGTTTCCCAGGGTGATAAGGGATTCCTTCAGGCTGTTGGGTGATCCTCGTTGTCAACTCAAAGCAAGGCCGTCAGTTCTGAAGTGGCAGACTCTGGTCTAACGACTGCTCTGGACGCTCGTTGAATGGGAAAGATGATAGATGGGGCACGCCAAACCATAAATTACTTTCCAGGATGAGATCTGAGTAAGGTGAATTTGTATTCAGGGGGTGCAGGGTCCTTTCGGGTACAAGATCAAGGGAAGGTGTGCCTTCAGTAAGAAGTTTGTTAACCTCATTTTGGTTTGAGGTTGTCTATGGAAGCAGACCACTGAGGATTCAAGTGACAAGCGTTCCTTGCCTTATGGTAGGTAGCACCGTCCCAGTTAAGGGCGAGTAGTTGGTTCTCTAGTAGAGGATTAGACTCTCCGATAACTTGGGATTCCTAAGGCATTGAAGGAGTCCTCAAGGTTGTTTGTGATCTTCGGTGGTACAGGAGTTACACTCTTCGTGATGAGTAGGAGGAAATCGTGATGCAAAGGTGCCCTTCGTCGATTTGAAAAAGACCCACCTCGTGAAAAGGATCAGGGTTGGGTGTTTATTAATGCAAGTTATGGGAACTTGAGGATGTCAAAGTAAATAAGGCAGTTGAAACATTTCGTTAGAAACCAAACTTTCAATTCTGGGTTTAATGTACACAGTCTTTCCATCCGAGGGCTCGAGGAAGAGTGCGTCCTGGTCTCGAAACTTGCTCTACTTACGGTCGACTGGGAAGTGTTTCTTACGCGCAGTTAGTGGGAGAAGATGCGTTGGATTGGTCCGCGTCTTCCTTTACATAGACGGTGCTGGTGGGGAGTCATGCGCGATTGGATCGTACTTGTTATATGACAAGTGAGTTCAGAATGCCCAGGGGACGAAAAAAAGAACCTTATATGTTCGATAAGTAGTGTTAAATATAGTTTATATTCATGGAAACATTTTAGTGTACCTACATCAACTTCTAAACATTATTTTTTTCAAACAGCATAGTGCATTTATTTATCGTAGTTTTAAATGAATTCTTAGGCAATATGTTTATGTTATGTTATGTTTATATTATGTTATGTTATATGTTTCTCTTCTTCGTTCACATAGTAAATTATTTAGACTAAATTCAACTTTTAATAATCATCCCTCATTAGGAAAGGATTCGTCCATTAATAAATATCAAAATTTCACAAATATATCAATTGAATCAGGCCAAATTCTATCATAATCTCAAGATCTCTTCAAAATCTGTTCCATGATAGGTACTTCCGACTCAGCGTATACTGAATAAACCTTATACAACTAAGGTTTAAGTTTTCAGCACCCGAAATTTGGAAGAGTCATATAACCTAAATTATAATTTTTTGTAGACAATTTATCAGTATGACTAAAGTCCGAGCCTCGCCAATTGTATTTAGAAAATGCGACTTTATCAAAAACTCTATTTACACATATTGTCACTGCTGGTCAGTTGCATAGACAAATCCACTGATTGTTGATATCCTGTATGTAGGATGTTGCCAGAAGAATGGGATGTAATATATTAAAACTTAAGTGTTATAGGTAATAATTGAAAAATGCAATACTAACGAGAACAACGTAGGAGTTCAACTAAATACCTACTAAACTATAAAAAATAAGCGAGTTTCGCTTCAAGAGCATCTATTATAATTGATACATAGTTACCCTTTTCTATCGGCCTAAAATTTTCGTGATTTTTAACTCGTCATGTCAATAACTGTCGGCGATTACTCACCCTGTAAAGTTTACGGTAAAATTAGGTGAATTGCAAAAATGAAAACAAGGTAGCTCGTGCTTGATCGTCGAACGATCGTGCTTTATTTTACTTGTAAATTTGTCGACGAGATCGTATGTATCAATATTTCAACCACGATTTTATTTTAGTATTAATATTCTCTTTCCCATATCTTAATCATTATTATAAATTGATGGAGTGAATTTTGATCACAAATCAGTCCATATTTGACTTTAATTAGGAGGCCATCTGTAAATTACGTAACGTATATTTGAGAGAAGGGGGGTTAAAGGGAACTGTGTTATCTGTTACATGAAAGGGGAAGGGGTTAATAGATACTGTTAAATAATATTTTTAAACAAGACGGCTTCATAATTATACAAATAAATATGTTTTACTGAAATTTCGTGAGATTGTTCAAAATAAATGGAGGCACGTCTGTATGGCTTTTTTATTTTATTCAAAAAATACAATTTAATTTTTTTTATTTCTGATAGGGCCCTGAAACCCTGTTCACAGTTACATTTTTTAATAAAAATACTGAAAGTTAACTACTTCAATGGAATAGAAAACCCAATAATTTTGAGCCTTTTTCCAAAATTTTAAACCAATACTTTGGTTGGAAATTCAGCCTCCTCGCTTGAAAATAACTTTTTTGGGATATTCCAATTAGATTCAACTATCGTCTTAGAAATTAGTTTTTTTTCTGCTTCAAGAACCAACTATTTAATTGCAAACTTCTTTATTTGGTTGAAAATTAATCTTTTCTCTTCGAATTCTACAATTTGGTAAAGAGTAAAAGAATATTCTTTTAATTGATTTATTTTTTACAAATTCTACAATTTCTTCCTCTTGGATTGAAAATTCAACTTTTTTCCGTAATTCATTTTCTTGAGTTTAGGACTCGACTGTTTTGTAAGAAATTTGACTTCTTGGCTTGAGGATCAACTTTCTGTTCGAACTTCCTCTTTATCTTGAAATCCTACCATTCGGTTAGAAATTCAACTGTTTGGTTGAAAATTCGAATATTTTTTCAGAATTCAAGTATTTTCTTGAAAATTAAACTATTTCATTCAAATGAAACAATTTTGTTATTCGTCTGAACAAAAATTCAATTGTTCAATCGTTCTATTTCGCTATCTTGGCGAACAATTCTTTCTTGGTTGAAATTCCATCATTTTTGTTGACAGTTCAACTATCCGGTTGAAAATTGAATCATCTCGTCAAAAATTCTTACACTATTTTCGATTATCATCTTTGTTGTTTGAAATCTTAACCGTTTTCTTGAAAAACTGTCTTCTTGGAGTGGAAATTCAACTTTTTGAGTTTGAAATTCAATTGTTTTAAGATACTTTTTTATCAATCGAGTTTTGAATAAATTCTATAAACAATAGCTTAAAATCCAACTACGTGATTAGAAGTTCAACTATTTGATTGAGTATTTAACTATTTCTTCCGAAATATAAATATTGTGTTGAAAAGACATCTTTTAGTTCGTAAATTCTTTTTTTTTTATTCTTCTTTCCAGAAAGGAAATGTTCGACTTTTTAGGTCAATAATTCAACAATTTGTTTGAAGTAAATATATTCTTGTTTAAAAATTTCACTGTCTGGTTAAAAATCTTACTTTTCCTTGAAAATTCAACTGTCTTGTTGAAAAGTCATCTTTGTTGGACCTCTTTTGTTGAAAATTGAACTATAAGATTAAGAATTCAACCACTTCTTCCGAAATTCGATAATTTTGTTAAAGAGACATCTTTTTTCGTTGTTTTTCAAATTTTTTTTATTCCTCTTTTTAGATAGGAAATATTCCTCATTATGTATAGGAAATGCTTTTTTTTGAGTTGGAAATTCAAGTCTCGTCAATAAAAGTTCTTCTTTCAAAAGTAGAAAATATTCCATTTGGGAAAAATTCAAGAAATAAAAACTATAAATTATTTGGTTTGTCTGTTTGAAGTTTATCTTTTTGAGTTGAAAAACTCGAATATGTCGTGGGAATTTCACTGCTTGGTTAAAAATTTGACCATTTTGTTAAGAATCGGACCTTTTTATTGAAAAATCGTCTTTTCGAATAGTAAATATTCCTTCTTTTGGATTACAAATTGATCTTTCTCAGCAGAAAAGTTCTCTTTTTTAGTTGAAAAATGACTTTTTCGTTGAGGGTACAACTGTCTTCTAAAAACTTCGTTTTTATTGAAAAATTAACTCTTTTGTCAAATATTCAAATATGTAGTTGAATATTAAACAATTTGTTTGCAAATAGTTTAAAATAGTTGGGAATTCAAGTATCTTCCGCAAAAATTTCTTATTTTGTTCCGTGGTAAATTCGACTTTTTGCCCCAAAGATTTAACCATTTGTTCGGATGAATATCTTTTTGTTTTAACATTTCACTATTTAGTTCAAAATTTGACTTTTTGGTTGAAAATTGAATTCTTTGGTTCAATTGAACTCTTTTAAAAACTCATCTTCTTAACATGATGAACATGCCCTTTTTTGGATTCAATATTTATCTTTTTCGTCAAAAAAGTTATCTTCCTTAGTTGAAAAAAAACTTTTTTGTTGAGAATTGGACTATCTCCTGAAAACTTGATTTTTATTGAAAAATTAAGTTTCTTTTAAAAATCAATTATATAAATCAATATTACACTAAAAGGTTACAAATTAATTCTTTTGTTGGAAATTCATCTTTTTTTGTGTAATTGTTCAAAAGCTTCTCTTCTTGGTTGTCAAGAAGGCAACTGTTTAGTTGTAAATCAATTTGGTTCTGTTGAGAATCCAAACATTCTCTTAGAAATTCTCTTCTCTCGATTGGATCAAACTTTTTTCTATTCAATCAACTATTAAATGTCTCATT
Source organism: Neuroterus valhalla (assembly GCA_011762715.2). Lineage (NCBI taxonomy): Eukaryota > Metazoa > Arthropoda > Insecta > Hymenoptera > Cynipidae > Neuroterus > Neuroterus valhalla. The sequence goes on along the minus strand of WSXT02221504.1, from coordinate 15,164 downwards.
ATTCTTTGGAAGGAATTCAACTTCTTTGTTGAAGATGAGTATTTTCGAATTAGAAGACAATTTTTCTGGTAGAAAATTGATCTGTTTTGGTTAGAAGTGAACCTTTCTGTTGAAAATTCAAGTTTTGGGGATAGCAAATAAACGCAGCTGGGAATATTTGGAAATAACAGGTTTAACAGTTTCTTAAATGAGGAGTGGCTCCTGAGCTAGATTACAAAAATAGCTCAAAATTTGTTGCGCAATTTGTGGATGGCTCAAAATAGGAAAAATTAAAAATATGAAGCAAAATTTATTCAAGTTGAATATAAAATATTTGTGTAAGATCTAAATAATTCCTCTTCGTACTAAAGAGATGATCGATGATTCTTAAAAAGACGTGGTTCACTTCATAATTATATTATGCTCAATATGTACAGAATATGATTGGACTAACACGTCTATTTCTTATACGCGCTCAATTGATTTAGGGGTAATTCGTGCAACTAAAGTAGTTCCGTCTCTCGAAATCAATACTATCGTATCACGATCGTTCCGACAAATAAAAGGTTTCTACGATCTTGATAATTTTGACATGATTTCATTTCCATGTGCAGAAAATTGAATGTGGAATCCTCTTTGGGTTTATTCAGGCTATTCATGTTAGCTGGCGAAAAAAGTAATTATAAGGTTTGAATAAGCCAAAATTTTTTAAACTTACCAGCCAAAATTTAACTTTAAAATAAATCAAATCAGTCAGTAAAGGTTTTTTTAGGCTACGGTGGGAGAGTGGTGAAAGTGCAGATGTTGCGAAAATGCAGATGTTGCGAAAATGCAGATGCTGAGAAAAGGATCATCCTATTTGGAGGAATGAATAGCTAGGTTGCTTCTCAACGATAGGTCAAGGTAGTGGTCAGGTATTATTTTTTATTTTTTTATTTTCAGGTATTATATTTGGTCAGGTAGTGTTAACAATTCAGCTCATAGTTAGGACGTAGCCTAAGAAGCCCATCAAATGTCTCCATACCTTTGGGGAAGATTATAAAAAATTGTTTTCATCTTTTAGTATCATTCATTTCCCCTATTATTTCTGAATTTGGAAAGAAAAATTCCGATGTTTAGGAAGTATTTTGAAAATGAATTCCAGAACAGCTTTCTTCTTCTCAATGTCTATTAACACAATTCGAGGGATAAGGTGACAATCGTTAAGAAAAAGACAAGTAGTTGCTAGGAAGGATAAGTGGCGTTGCGAGTTTCGGATCTTGATTTAATAATTTTTTATTACAATTGATACCTGATGAAAGACAAATAATGCTTTTGTAAGTGTGTAAAGGAAAAATAATAAGATGGTCACGAAGATTCCCTAATCATTGCCTTCCCCAATGCGCTACGCCACTGTCAAATTAAGGTTAAAAATTAAAATCATGTAAACCCGATTTCTAGTTTAACAATCGTTTTAAAACTTTCAAAAGAATATCAATCAAGTCGCTTTTAACCTCTAATTTCATGGTACTACATGCTAGTTTTTTGCAATTAAAATAGAAATTCATAGGATTGGACTATTTAAATACGATGGAAATTCGAAAAAGTTGAACAGACGTACCCTTATATATTTTTAACCATTTTACAAAATTTCGGCACATTATTTACTCTTTCCAAATTATAGAGTCGCCGAATGCGAACCATGTATTTAGTCACGCAACAGGCTGTTACATGCCCTAAAACAAGATTTGAGTGGAATAATAATTTTATTCTTGTATATTATAATTATAATTATTCATTATTAATTATTCTAATTTTAATTACGATGATAACAATTATTGTGATTCAATAGCAACACACTTATTTACGATATCTATAATCCTTTATCGCTCACATTTCTTCGTAGGTACCTGTTAACAATTAAATATTGAGTGGATGAGATACATGTAAGGAAAAAGTTATGATGCGTGTAATTGAGGCTGGAACTCGCTTACAAGTGTGCAAAAATTATGCAATTTCTAGAAGAAGATATTTCAGAATGGAAAATTCATGAATTTAGAAAATTGAATGAGAGTATTTTATTCATGATAAATTTATTTGTCTGGCATTCTGTCTATTCGACTTGAAATCCAGTTCTTGACTAAGAGATTGGTTTTCTGATTATAATATTTGAAGCTCAAATATTCGAGTAATAATTCCTGAATTACAATTAGTTTGAAATCCATCCTTTCGGTTTTGAAAACTCATCTTTATAGAAGTGCAACAATTTGGTTGAAAATTGAATAATTATTTCGAAAATCCTACGATTTCGTTGAAAAGTCGTTCTTTTTGGCAACAAATTGGTCTTTTAGGTTAGGAATTGAATTATGATGGTGTATAACTTCCATTTCTTGGTCACGAATAACCTACTTCATTCAAAAATTTGATTTTGGTGGAAGTTTAATAATTTCAAGTCCAAAAGTAGTTATTTGAGTGAAAGTTGAATGAATCGATTCCAAAAATTGTCTTATTGTCTAAAAATTCATCTCCATTTGGTGGAAATTCAACAGTTCGGTTGGAAAATCCAAATATTTTGTTGAAAATTCAAAAATTTTGTAGAGAAATTGCTTTTTTTTTAAAAAAGTTGGTCCCTTAGGTTGAAAATTCAATTATCATGGCTCTAAACTTCCATTACTTGGTTAGAAATCACTTAGTTTGTTAGAAAATTTGATTTTGTTTTAATATTCAACAGTTGGGTTGAAAATTTATTTATTTTGTTGTAAATTCAAAAATGTTGTTGAGAAGTTGCTCTTTTTGGCAAAAAGTTGGTCTTTTAGGTTGGAAATTTATTTATTAACGTGTATAACTTCCATGACTTGGTCGGAAATTATTTATTTTGTTAAGAAATTGGATTTCGTTGTAAGTATTCTGAAATTTCATTTTCAATTGGTAGAAATGCAACATTTTTCTTAGAAATTCCATTATTATGTTTAAAATTCACCAATTTTGGTAAAAAGTCACTTTTTTCCTGAAAGTTTGTCTTTTAGGTTGAAAATCCAATTATTATGGTGTATAACTTCCATTAATCGGTCAGAAATTACTTATTTTGTTAGAAAATTTGCTTTTGTTGAAACATTAATATTTTTAATTCGAAAAAAGTTGTCTTTTTATATAAGAATTCATCTTCATTTGGTGAAAATCCAACAGTTTGGTTGAAAATTTAATCATTTTGTCGAAAAGTCGCTATATTTGGCAAAAAATTGGTCTTTTAGGTTGGATATTCAATTATTATGGTTGTAACTTACATGACTTGGTCTAGAAATACTAATTTTGTTAGGAAATTTGGTTTGTTAAAAGTTTAATATATAAAGGTCAAAAATAGTTATTCGAATGGGAAGTTAAAGCAATCGATTTATTAATTTGTCTTTTTATCTCAAAATTCTTCTCCAATTGGTAAAAATTCAACAGTTTGGTTAAAAATTCTCTCATTATGTTGAAAATTCAATAATTTAATTGAATAGTCGCTTTTTTCGCAACAAATTGGTCTTTTAGGTTGAAAATTTAATTATTACGGTGTATGAATTCCACGAATTGATCAAGAATCATCTCTTTTGTTAAAAAAATTTATTCTGTTCGAAGTTTAGTATTTAAAGGTCAAAAATAGTTACTTGAGTTATTTGAGTGGAAAATTGAATAAATCAATAAAATAGTTTATATTTTTGTCTGGAAATTGATCTTCAATTGGTAAAAAAGCAACAGTTTGGTATAAAATTTATTTATTATGTTGAAAATTCAACAATTTTGTTGAAAAGTCGCTCTCTTTGGCCACAAATTGGTTTTTCAGGTTGAAACTTCAACTATTATGGTGTATAAATTTCACTACATGGTCAGGAATTACCTATTTTATTCGAGAATTCGATTTTGTTGGAAGTTCAGTATTTTTAGGTCAAAAACAGTTATTTCAGTAAAAAGTTGAAGGAATCGATAAAACAATTCGTCTTTTTGTCTGAAAGTTCATCTGCAATCATTAAAAACGCAACAGTTTTGTTAAAACTAAAATTATTATGTTGAAAAGTCGCTCCGTTCGGAAACAAAATAGTTGCGAATTTCATTTGGTGGTTGAAAACAATAGGATGAAAAAATTCAATTATTTTGTTCAAAACCTGTCTTTTTAGTTTCAGAATTTATCGCAATTATTGAAATTTTTTCAAGAAACAATCAAAATTTAACTTTTTGGTTCGGAAATTCAAGTGTCCTCTGAGAAAATCGTCTTTTTCTGATGAAGAAAATCAAGTTTTAAATAATTTCTTGAAAGTAAAACCATAGACTTCTCCATTAAAAACTGAACTATTTGGTTGAAAATTTATCTTCTTTAGTAAAATGTGCCATTTCTCGTTGGAAATCCAAGAATTTTACGAGAAATTGATCTTTTTCGTGATAAAATTAATTTTTTGAAAATTTACCTATTTTGTCGGGAAGTGGCTTTTGTTGTTGAAAAATTCACCTGGTTCGTTGAACATCCGTCTTTTTTGATAGAAAATATTTCATTGAAGATACAACTTTTCGAGTTAAAAAAACAAGAGTCTCTTGAAAGATTTGTCTTTTTTGGTTCAAAAATATTTCGTTTAGAATAAATTCTATGGATTAAGACTACGATTGTTTGAGTGGAATATTTGGTTCAATATTCAAATATTTGGTTCCTAATTATATAATTTATTTACCATTGGGTGGAAATCCATCTTTCTCGGTGAGAATTAATCTTTTTTGCTCACAAATTCAATTATTTTGTTAAAAATGAATAATTCAGTTATAAAGCCATCCGCTTTGTTGATTTATTCTGAAATGATTATGATTGAACTTCTACTATTCGAACAAAATATAAATATAAACGAAATTACAGGCAACCTATGACTTCTAATTTAAATTTGTTTGATTATTTAACTGTTTTTGTACCTGCAGGAATAAAATGAATCGACACGAAAAAGTTGAGAACAGAATAACTCGAACCTTCGTGAATGTTACAAAGAGATTTATAAATATTTACATGTTGTTAAATGGTTGATGTTAGATTTACTGATGTACATATGCTGTATTTTATAAAAAGACGCGGGATATCGTATTTTTCACAAGTTATATATCAATCGCAAGATACGGTCTTTTTCTTTAGGCATTCCAAAAAAAGGAAGAAAAAAATCGGAGATGTCGCAATATTTTATTTATTTTTTCAAACATCGGGTCCCATGGAAATTCCGTATCTCGCTGTGTATAATTTTCTCGAAACAAATATACAGGGTGTCTGCGCTGCATGCAGAATGCAGAATTTTCAGTGTAAATATGGAAAGGAAAATTACATAAAATCGGTATCGATTTGGAACTAATTCTTCGTTTTACTGAAGCCAAATTTATCAGATTGGCAAAATAAGTCGTTTTTGAGAAATGAAATTCAAATGAGCGAAAATTATAGTTTAATTGGTACCTATTTGTTTATGTTTTTCATTTTATGCATCATTTCCACTGGAAATTCTGCAAGCTCTGTATCGCCAAAAGCATGACGAACAAAAAAAGAAAAACTGAAAAGAAAAATTAATCAGAAAAGTCATTTATACGAAGGGAGGAAAATTGTCTGCGTTACTGTAGTCTAAGAAATTGATGTTTCAATGTTGACAGGATTTGTTGTAGAATATTGTAAATCCGCCGAAAGTCGGGTGTTTGTATCTTTTAGACGTACTCTGTTGAATAAATCTCTGGTATTCATAGAAATAAAAATCCGCGATTGAATTGATCTTCTTCTTCATTTAATTTTTCAGAGTTTCAAGTTTTCATGTTTCTTTTTTCCCATATGTTGCGATTTTTTTTACAGCCTGGTTGTTTTAAAAAATACAGAAAGTGACAAGGAGATAGTCAATTTCTCTAATAATATTGTACTATATCCGCCCTAGGGAGTAAAGACTTAGTCTTTCCGCCCTAGGAAGTAAAACTTACTTTTTCCACCTAAGGAACTGAAAAGTAGAACTCGATAGGCATCCGAAAAGGCTCACATCTTATATATTTTGTGAAGAAATATTTCGATGCTATTACTACTTTTTACTACTAGAGAATTTAAGTAATTTAAGTAATTTAAGTGGCAGAAGCAGAGGAAAATGAAGAGGCAGAACTGGAGGCTCCATTTTCAGTCGAGATGGTGTCAGATTTAGTTTGAGCCACAGAAAGTGTACTTTTTGGTCCCGCATCGATACCAGCAGCTGCTTCTGCAGTCGCAGTGGCACTTCCTGATGCACCACTCATTCCACTTCCTAAAAAAGAAGAACCAGCTTTGGCACCTGCCATGCTAGTTGCATCCAAACCATCCCTCATCATAGAATGAGGATCTGAAAAATTCAATATGATGATCATTTACAAACCATTATTACAACTTTCAATGATTATGTGACTGCTTTGAAAAATATATGGAGATCAAAATTGATTATGAATTTACACTCTCTCGAAATAACAATAATATACTGACCCTTATTGTTAGACAATTTCCCTTTTAGACGCGGTGCGGCTCAACGCGAACTATCCAAAAAGTCTTAAATTGCTGAGAAAACATAAACTTTGCTTTATGTGTATATAACCTACATTGAGTTGTAAGACAGGATGCCAGGAAATTTCGGAAAATGAAGTAAAACAGGAAAACTTTACAAATTCTATGTTTAACAAACTAATAGAAAAATAACTAACTTTATTTTCATCATCAAGAACACAGTAGAAATAAAGTGTGAATGAAACACTCGTTTCAGGGTACCATTTGCCACTTCGAGTAAGGAGTTTTGTTTTGACAACTTTGGCGATCATACGCCATAGTTTGCAGACATTGCAAGGTGCGTCATATGCACCTTGTAATATTAAGTCACAACTTTATACATGCATGTAGCCTGCATGCATGCATGCATGCATGCAAAGCAGACGACCTTTTCACGCGGTACATATCATGACCACTGATCTGTATCATTCTCTGGATAGAAGATAGCCATGTATTTTCAGGTTAAAATGTGGACGCTTTTCGATGTATTATAGTTCACGCTGTCCTGAATCGGCATGTTAACATACTTAGCAGACTTGAGAACATACTCCAATTTACGGCTTCAACTTGGCCTGCCTCTTGACGCCATTCACTATCCATGTTATGATGGAGATCAATGTCTGAGGGTCCTCTATCAAGTAGTGACAATTAATCCGCCATCATGGTTCCAAAACCTATGAGAAAAAGGATGGCACATTGCCACACGCCTTCTATCCTCACTTGGTGCTTAGGTTTTGGAACCAAAATAACTGCTTGCATATTCCCGCCGAATAGAGGGCCCTTGTTTTACTAGAGCTCTGAAAAGTTGTGTGTCTGCATCATCCATTTTGGGTCCCTGTGAGTAGGGATGAGTAATATGGTTATGCGTTTTTGAACACGATTCTCATCGTAAGGACAGCGTGTTTCATATTGATTATTTTATTCGTTTTCGTGAACGAATTAGTTTTTATAACCCTTAAGCAGTTTTTCTCCAGTTGGGCAATCATATGCACGTATGGAAGTGAAAAATTCGAAGGATATAGTCTTGCATTTTGAGCGACACTGATCTTGAAATAACAACAAAACATTCAACTATTTTTCCAATTTACCAAATTTTACCAAGCAGTAGTGGGTGAGTTCAAATATTTCCTTCATTGTAAGATTGAACTTTTATAAACAAAACAATCCGCCACGGGCTTCGTCTGACTACGCCTGACCACGCCTACTGTTCATGCTGATTGGGCCAGTGTTGTCAGATCCATACTTAAGCGAGTCGCAGGTTGGGTGCGCTCGAGTCGCACAAAAACCGCGCACGTTCGAATAGCCCAAAACCGCGCACTTTTGGCCTGAAGTAGCCGAAAGTAGCGACACTCATAATTTAGTTCCTTGGAAAGGGGATTAAAAGCACACAAATTATAAATATATTATATTTATTATATTTTCCCATATTATATTTTCTTATATCATACTTGCAATTCACTTTTGTATAAGAATCACATAGGATCATTGAAATCACACTTCCTACTATTCATCTACTCAGTGCCAAGACGCACTACCAAGAGATCTTCATCGAAGTAGGGCCTGGGAAATTCTACGTTCTGAAGACACTGAAAAGATGAGTGACTCGCGAATCGCGATTGCGATTGACGTGGACAGCCTGCGCGATTCAAAATCGAGTTGATTTGATTCGATTTTGATTCGCGCGGCCGAGTAGCCCAATTCGCGATTTTTTCGCTGCTTAAGTAGCCCAATTTGTGACTAGTCGCAAGTCCCCAATTTCAGTCGCGTGCAAAGCCTCTGTAGTAGCCCAATTTGCGACTAATCGCGCGATCACATCGTGATCACATCGTGATCATCGCATGATCGCATCCAAGGTGGTAAGAGAGGGGATTGACGAGTGATAGTTATTTACACCGTTGCTCATGCGTTGGATACCTCTTGACATAACCATAATTTCAACAAACTCCAATAGTACACTATCGACTGACAACGAAAATCGTGAGGTACATGAGTATTTACTTCTTTTATATGTTTTTTTAAAACATATAATACGTTTCTTGTAGGAAAATTTGAAACATGAAAGTAGGTCCAAGACCATAGATGAGGAACTCATATCTTTGCTAGCTAAAAATAAATTTTTGAAGATAAAACTACGAAGAATGCAGAATAATTGGAAGTTGTATTTCTCGCATACATCAACAGCTAAAAATTTAAATGAATTTAATATCATGTAATAGTTAGGTCACATTATGATCAGTTATATAAACTGAATACATGTGAAAAGACGGCATGAACTCGTCTCTAAATCATAGATATTACATTCAGGCCCTAGAGTATTTTTAAAATTCAGGAAATTTGAAAATGGGAAAGAAAAAAATTAAAATTTCAATTCAAAGACCAAAAATCAAGCGAATATCTGAAACTTCTGGAAATTGAAGTAAGAAAAAAACAATAATCTAGCTATCAAATTCGGACGATCACCCTCAAATGTCTTTATTGGGATTTCGAAAAACAAGATCAAAATAAAAGAGATGAGAGACAAATGAAAAGGCAGCCTCCAAAAGCTCTTCCTCCTTTTTTCATTTTTCGTCTTCTTTAGTTTCTTATATTTCTAAAAAACGAAATACAATAACCTCAAATATCCATAATCTTTTCGGTGTTTACTCAAGGTAAGATATTATTTTGCTTGATTCTAGACTTCATATACTTTTACATCGGAGTATGTGGATAATGATTTGAAAAAAGGATATTCCTGATAATATTTTTATTTTCTTTGTGATATGAAGTATAGGAAAAATTCTGAATTTGTATTTATGTTACTTCAATTCTACACACAAATTATATTCCGTTCAGAAATGCTCTTATTTATAGAAATCAAAACTTACTATCAGGAAAAAAGTGGAACTTACACCCTACTGCTTAGTAAAATTTTGTGAATAAAAAAATAGTTGAATGTTTTGTTGATGTTTTGAGATTAGTTTCGCTTCAAATGCAACACAATATTCTTTGAATTTTCTACTCCAATACGTTCTTATGATTGCCCAAGTTGGGTAGAACTGTTCAAAGGTTTATAAAAACTGATTCGTTGACGAAAACGAATAAAGTAATTAATTTTAGGTACGCTGTTCTTACGACAATAATCGTGTTTTTTAACGCATGACCATACTACTCCCCACTATCATGGATCCAAAATGGTGGATGCACATACTTTACTTTGAAGGCCCTTAGTTCCACATAATGCAATGTACACACCATCTATACTTCAAAGACCATGGCGTAAATTCGCAATAGCACCTGTCAAGAGTACCCTACATAGTGGCCTATCGTATCTATACTATCAAGGTAAGGTAAACATCATTCAGATTCTACCTGCAACAAGATTTACTTTCAAGTTTTTACTGCGTAGGGTTTCTGTCTGTCTGTCTATCTACAGTCTGGAGGATTAATTTCGAAGGAATGATCAGATTAAATTGTGCTTCAGCAAACTTTTTTGTGAAGAAAGGAGGAACGAGTGTGTCACCCAAATATTTCTGACCAACGGTTCTGATTCCATTTATCGGAAAAACTTTCCCGAAAAGCTAGCCAAACTATGCGAGATGTGAATATCGGGGGTGGGTATTATTATAAGAATGTGTTCTTTAAGGGGATTCCGAAGTTAGAAACGTCGGTAATGTAGGAAACATTTTTTCTGATCGGAGTGACGAGGAAAATGAACATGTTGTTGCTCCCTCTGCGTTCCAAGCACAGGAAATCGCCAAGTCGTTTTTCGACTCGATCGCTAGCGATAAACCAATTTTCTGTCGACTCTAATGATTGTAAATTTCATTTTATGGGGCGCCCTGGTATTTGTTTGACGAAAAATGGGCTGTTAATATGTAAAATAGACCGATATATGTGAGCAGTCGAAAAAACAATATGGCAGCTCCCATGACAAGTGACAGCTGCGAATATAATCTCGATCGTGCTCAATTTTCAGCGCTTTGTGAACATCAAAATTACCAGGGCGCTTTATTGAATGCGAAGCCGAACGATTTGCCGCAAGAAAAAATGTATTTTTCTCATTATGAAGATACAAAAAACGACTGCGCGTTTTTCCATATGTGCGACGCAGAGGGAAGGGCGGGGCCTTGGCGACATCGTCGACGCTTGTCAGTCCCGAGTAGCCACGTGTGAGTGTAGCACGTTGTGCATGTGTGGTCGAAATAATAATAATGGCAAGCAAGAGCAGGAACTTTTTTTTCGTCAAATTTGATGGCATAAAACTTTTTCAATGTGTTTGAAGTTAAACGATATTGCTCCAAATAATCATCAAAATAAATTACTGCTAAATAAGATTTAGCAGACATATAGTTTTGGCCACGCATTTTTAGAACTTTCTAATTACATTTAGAAACGTGTTGCAAATTCCATTTTCAAACAATATTGATAACTCAGAAAAAAAAAGAAATTGAGTTATAAAAAAAGGCAGAACGATTTCCATGAGTAAAACGCAATAATGTGAAAGAGAGAGGGACGACATTTTTTTTCTTTCTTTCTGGTTTTTCTTCTTTTTCCTTGTTACTTTTTCCTTCTCCTTCCACCTTTCTTGACTTCTTTTTTTCTTTCGTCATCTTTTCTTCGTTTCCTTCCCGTTTCTTCTCTCCTTTTTTCTTCGGTTTCTTCTCTTCTTTTTCTTTCAGTTTCTTCTCTCCTTTTTGCTTCGATTTCTCCTCTTCTTTTTCCTTCTGTTTCTTCTCCTCGTTTTCCTTATGTTGTTTCTCTTCTTCTTCCTGTTTCTTCTCTTCTTTTTCTTTCAGTTTCTTCTTTTCTTTCTCCTTCTGTTCCTTCTCTTCGTTTTCCTTATGTTTCTTCTCTTCTTCTTCTTTCTGTTTCTTCTCTTCTTTTTCCTTCAGTTTCTTCTTTTCTTCTTCTTTCTGTTTCTTCTCTTTCTTTTTCCTTAGGTTTCTTCTTCTCTTTTTCTTTCTTCTTTTTTCCTTTTTATTTGGTTTCTTCGTTTATTTTTCTTCCTGTTTCTTTTCTTCGCTTTCCGCCTGTTTCTTTCCGTCTTCTTCCTTCTGTTCCTTCTCTTCTGTTTCTTCGCTCCTTTTTCCTTCTGTTTTTCTCTTCTCCTTCCTTCTGTTTCTACTCTTCTTCTTTCTTCTTTTCATGCTCTTCTTTCTCCTTCTTTCCCTGCTCTTCGTCATTCTTTTTCTGCTCATCTTTCTTTCTCTGCTCTTCTTCTCGCTGTATCTTTCTCTCTGGAGTTTTCGTATACAATTTTTGTTTGTATTTACAGACATAATATCACTCAAATGAAAAGTATAAATGGCAAAAAGGCATAATAAAATTTTCGACATTTCTTATGTTTATCGATAATTGATTCCAAAAAAATCTGAAAAATAATTTAAAATTGTTCCAAAAAACTCTTATAATTTTTTTTAAATTCCGAAGCAAAATGTTTTCCTATCAAAATTACGAGAAGATGGGAAAATTTGAAAATATTTGACTGGAAAATTCTTCAAACAACGATATATAACTAATGCTAATTTCAAAACAACAATTCCTATGGAAAATTACATGAAAATTATAATTTGCCATCGAAATGTATAAAAATTATTAATAATCTTCTTATTTATTACCGTATGTGTACTATTTATAAGTATCATAATCCAAAAAATATTTTTCGCCCATAAAGTGCATTCGAATTTGCCGCCGATCGCCGCTGTAGAAATAGTCGAGAAAGGTGTGCCGGAATCTTCCGCTACGTTACTGCTCAAGTAGGTCCCGATATAGACACACATTCATCCGGTACAGGCGGCACCGATAGTGCTTCGGGGGAACACGCTTTCGCCGAAGCCTTCGGTAGGCAAGGAGTGGGGGGACCTATACCGCGCGATTTTTCTCCGGAATGCCAGTACAGCCTTAAGTATTATAATTTTGTAATGAATTTTCATGTAGGATGTAGACAAATTCAATAATCTTCATAGAAGTAGAGGTTTCCAACAGTTTTACCGTACCTTTGGTAAGAATATTTTTTGGTTGGAAATCTATGTTTCTTGGTATAGACTCAATCCTTCTCATTTAAAAATTCTCCGATTATATTTTTTGTACGGAATCCAGCTCTTTTCTTTGAAAATTCAATTATATTTGGTAGCAAATTTAACTATTTTGTTTCGAAGTTATTCCTTTTCCCATCGAGAATTCAACTGTTTAAATGACAATTTTTCTCTTTTGATATGTAACTCCTAATTTTCGATTAACAATGTATTTTCTTCCGGAAATAACTTCTTCTTGGTGGGAAATTCAACTGTTTTCTAGGAGAGTTGGTTTCCATAATGTCATCTCTCTTCTTCGAAAAATAATTTCTTTCAGCTGAAATTGAATTTTTTTGAAAAGAAAATTCTTAACATATCATTGGACCATAATGGATCTCTTTGGAATAAAAATTTTACTATGTGGTTACAAATTTGCTTATTCCAATGGGAAGTTAACTTTTTGGATTAGAAATTGATATTCTAATAAAAAAAATTGATTCTTTTATATTCAAGAGTCATTACACTATTTCATTGAAAATGCAATATATTTCGACCTTGAATCATAGAAAGTCTGCAGAATACTTATGCTTATTCTTAATATTTTATGCAGAATACTTCAAATAATATATGCTCAAAAACCAGTTTCTGACCGATCACTCAAGTTAAGCAGCGTTGGGCAGAGTTAGAACTTAGATGGGGTACAGTCCGAGAATACCGCGTGCTGTTGACAAGTTGGTGGGAGACTGAAACTATCTAAACTAATTTATGCATATATTTCCTAACATTTTTTCTTATTTGGTGCAATGTTTCTATTTATATCATAAAAAATGTTATGGCAAGAAATGCATTTTCTACCTAAACTATTCGAAATACAGAAGAATTGTTGGTCAACAGCACGCGGTATTCCCAAGCGGGCACCCATTCAAGTACTAGCCGCGCCGAACGCTGTTTCACTTCAGTGACCGGAATAATATGGTTTTATGAGGATAGCGATGCTGTTGATCGTTTTTTCTGACCAATAATTCTTTTTATTAAATATAATATCCATACCTCCTTGACCTCCTCGGGCGGATGCACCAGCACCTGCCATGCTGCTTGCATCAAAATCATCTCCCATCATAAGAGGAGGGCCTGCAAATTGAAATTACTCCAGTTTATTGATTACTTTTTATGATCTGCTATTCATTTAATAATTTTTATGGCGTCACTGCTGTATCTTCATGGTTACTATGTGTTAAAAATAAACTGGCAATCAGAAGACTATTTATCATAGCGTGTTGTGTTCCAGTCATTGGTAAGATTAGGATGTAAGGAATTCCTCCTGCAAATCGCTAAGTGATACTCTTATTACTTGCAACGCTGGGAAAAGGACCATATCTCTCGAAGGCATGAATGGCTAGAATACTGTTTAACGCGAAGTTACGTACAGCGTACTTGTGATTTTGAATAACCAAAAACGAATGGTTACATGAAAAAATTGATTGACTTGTGCTTGGAAGAAGGCTTGTTAATTAAAAATACCCAGCTTGGGCATAAAATGATACAAATCTATCATATACGTCTGAATGATTTCAAAAATATCTGGAATTGTTACGAATCTAAAGCTTCCTCTATGAAAATGTAAGATGAATATGAAAACTTTAACATCAAGTTGCATGCAAGTTCTACATTTCTTTTGTTAAGAATTTTTTACATTCTAATTCTGAATGAGAAGGTATTGGTTTTATGTGAAAATCAACTTTCGCGGATTTGATGAAATCTCCACGTTTTGAGACCCCCTGAGTCAGAAAAAATGTTTAACGTCAGTGTCAGTCTATCTGTCTGTCGGCCTGTCTGCCTGTCCGTCTTTCTGTCTGTCTGTCTGTCTGTCTGTAGTCTGTAATCTGTGTACTCGATAACTTCCGAAAAAATGATCATATTGGATTTTGCTCCGGCACCCAATTTGAAGGACCAAAAATACAAGTCAAGTTCGTTAACCAGCTGTTTTGGATGAAAAATCAGAGGGTGGAGGGGAGCATTTTGAACATTTTTTTCCGAAACTCAAAAATTGAAAGTACGGTTTCTTGTAGTAGGTAAAAAATGAAACAATTTATCTTCATGACCTTTTTTGATAGAAGCAAGATTGTCAGAGTTATGTCATTTTCAAAATCCAAAAATATAAAAGAAAATAAGAATCTTTAGCCAAATAACGCAAGATGGAAAAGAAAGTCAGAGAGCAAAAATGTTTTTTCTTGGGAGCTCCACAAGATCGTGAATACGACTTTTTGAATTTTCTCAAAAAATCGAAAATTCCAATTTTGATCCCACAAAAAATAATGATAAATAAACTGTGAACTCGATGGTTTTCGAAAAAATGATCATATTGGATTGTACTTTGGCACAATCTTTTAAGGCCGCGAAAGAAAAGGCGAGTTCGTTAACCAACCATTTTTGAAAAATGGTTCTGGTTTCATCCATCAAAATCGCTTTTTGAAAAATAAAAAATGCATGTTTCCGCTCAAATTATGCAAGGTGCGAGTGAATGTTGAGGTAAAAAATTATTTATTTTAGAAAGACCTATAAATTGTATGTGCACCATTTTTTCATCAGATGCACAGTTTTTGTTTGAATCGAGAAAAATGTTACCAAAAATGAAAAGTTTCATTTTTGAGCAAAACTATGCGAGATATGAA
>WSXT02221493.1:0-16895 GCA_011762715.2 Neuroterus valhalla | reverse complement strand
GTTAGAGGTGACTCCGCCTGTGAGACGGAAACATTATTTTATGTAACATTTTTATTTTATTTTGTGATCCATGTCATTTCTGTTGACGTCTCGCAGGCGGAATGAAATAGCATCTGCATTCGATACATAGGTTGGTGTCGTACAGCAGGAATGGGTACTAGATTCTAATGAGTTACATGTGATTGCATTCGTTCGTACATTGGCCGGTGGTGTGATCAGTTGTTGCACTCTCTGTATCATCTACTCCAACGGGGGAGCGTTGGAGTAAGTGAGTCGGGTTGCGTGGCAACTGTTACATACAGTGGATCAGTGTGGAGTATTCTTTTAAGTAATATTTATATTTGTATGCTTTCTATTCTATTTAAATATGGTTAGTGGAAAGTATAAGGCTATTATAGATCTCACTGATACCATTTAGATCCGATCTCCGATTAATGGTGTTATTGTTTTTAACAGAATGGTACATCTTCATAAAGATTCTTTTATAATATGAGCATTCTTCAGAATGTATTTTGACATTATCGTAATCGAAAGTGTGATTATTTTCTAATGCATGTTTGGCTCAAGTGGTTTTGTTAACAGTTTGGTTTGTTGGTTTACAGGAGTTCTTGTGTTCTTCAGTTCTCAACAATAAATATCTCTTTGATTGCCTAATATGAAGTTTCCCGCAATCAAAACAAGTGAGTCGAGTCTAACAATATATATATATATATATTGGGACTACATCCACCATAAACAAAATACCATGGAACTAAACACATACAATGAAAAACGACAGCTCCAAAACTTAACGTGAAGGTATGATCACAAGACAATATCGACTAATTTTATACACTAAACTCTAACAAAAACTGTCACTATCACTACTCCAAGAAAAAATTCATATACTTTTAGGATCAAAAATTCACCATTTATAAATTGAAAAGGACAACTGACGCGTTGTCGAAACGTCTCTATTGTACTATGCTCTAAGGGATGGCTCAATGTAACAATAAAAACTTCTGATCAGCAGTCCGTACAATTACATCTTTTCCCTAAGTAGATTATCTTTCTTTAGGAAGTAAAGGTTGACAAATGTTCGGGAGATGGCAGAGTCTACACATATTTAATTTAACAAGACAAAAAATAGCCAGAAATAAGGCGTCTGCCCTACAGATCAATGTTTTTTCGGATCACAAAACTGATGTAAACATCTCGTTAGGTTATAGACAGAGCAGATTACGTAAATCAATAGTTATTCGAAGTTTAGAAAGTATAAAGATTACTGGATCTTCTGACTAACTCAAAAGCAAAGATATCGTTCCGTGATCAGGCCAGGTTATGGGCGTGTCCATTTCAACAGTACATGTCATGGAAGCTTTTAGAGTACTCATGAATGTTTTGTCAGTCGAAATTATTAGGATGAGGACATTGTTCAATAACAAAGAGTGTACTGGAGCAAAATCATCAGTCAAACGTATTTTCCATGTAATAGAAGTCAAGAAATGTTTGTAGAATGTCAGATCCCTTTGTTAAAAAACAGAAACAAAGTCAGCTTGCTACTAATATGGTTCAATGTTTCGTCAGTCAACAATAATAGGGAGACGCGTTGTTCAAGAAGTGAGAGAGATATGAGGCGCGTTCAGTACTACAGATAAAATCGTGGTCTACCATCAACGTGTCAGTAGTATTGATCGAATTGCTGTTAGCTTACAATACGGAGGTCCCAATATTGATGGTAATAAAGAGAGTAGTTAAGAAGCATCATTAGTGAATCTTTCAACTTCAAATACAACGGGTGAACAAATGTTCAGTCTATGTTAAAGCAAATTAGTATTGGGCACATAATATATGAGGAGAGTTTGATTTGATAAGGAGGCAGGAATCTCATTTCTTTAATAGTAAGGCAGCACAGATGATAGACAGTCATCATGGTGTCAGCAGTATAACACGATGTTTTTTTATCCAAAAATATTGAAGAAACTTCATTATTCAAGAACAGAAAGACTAGTAAAGATACATCACAAGTAAGTCGTTTCTTTTTCAAGTCGTCCATGTCAACAAACCGCCATTATGCAGGGGCCAGGGTTTGATCAATTGCCAATTTATCATGAGAGGTTTTGTAGTAAGTTTTAGATTATAGACAGATATCCAAGCTTTTGAGATTCTGGTAGAGTGAATAAGGTTCTTGTCAGTCATTAATGTTGAATTAGAAATTCAATGGAATAGAGAACTGTTGGACAAACTCCTATAATCGATATACGAGCCTAATTCTCATGCTCCTCAACTTCATGAACAAATCACTTAACTAGAAGATAGCGGATATAACTAGTACAGCACGGATTCTAGTCAGCAATAGAGTTTGGTCGCATAAATTCATGTACCGTCAGTCAATAATATTGAGTCAACAAAATCTTCCGGATAAGGATAAGTATAAGACGTATGTAGTAGTAAAGCACATACTAAAGTCAGCTCCCAGAGTGTAAGTAGTATAGATCAACGTTTTATATGCCAGAAATATGAAGGGGAACATTTTGTCAGGATATAGAAAGTTAAGTGGAAGTGGATAAGTTGTTGATCGCAATTTTTAATGTAGTGCAGATCAACGACCATTTCGACAACGTCAGGTACGAGGATATCGTTCAGTGCTAGGAAGTAATATACGTTTTATGTATGACGTAACATTATCGGGACATATTATAGTCAGCCATTAGATTTTTAGTAGTATAGATCAATTTTTCGTCGACCAACAAGAATGAGGATTTGATATTGTTTTGGGATGAAGAGAATAGGCAAAAGACATTACTGCTTAGTCTATAGTCACAGTAACATTGTAGTCAATATCACAAATTTTGGATAATAACTCCCTATTACTGTGCAGGTTTTCGATGTTGGAACACAATTTTCAAGGCACAGTATATATGATCTAACTCCTTGAGAATGTCTACTGCGGCCATATTGCCGTGGCACTTCAGCGCCTCTTTTGGCACGATTTTTGAAGAAGTGCACAATGTTGGAGACGAGGATGTCGTTCATAGATGAGAAGATTGTTAGCCAACAATATTGAGGGGAAGATATCATTTTGTAACAGAGACACTGTTGAACAGATGACTACCAAGAGATCATCAGCTAATGTAGGAGAGGGTTCGATGAATTGACAAATCATTAGGAGGGAGTGAAAATTACATTCCAGATTATTGATAGCTATTTCAGGTATTTGAATGTCAGTAGTATAGATTAGTGGTCCCGAGTCGATATATTAATTTTGCGCTTCTCAACTTCATTTAACAAATCCCAAAGTATGATCGTTTGTGAATAGTAATTTTTTTGCAGGAAATATCAAATAAATAAAATGAATAAACCAAATTTATACATCGTTTTTATCCAAATAGAACAGGTCACAAAATAACTAGACAGTGTGAAGGTACAATGTTTTGTAAATTGATGAGTTATGGAATCCCACCAATACAGGACAGATTATTGTGACCTATTGGAGTGTCAGTAGTATTGATTAATTCTGATTCATCCATTAAAGATTAATGTTTCGTCAGACAACAATTTCGAGGCGACCAAATGTTTCAGTGATTGGAACGGGTATGAAACGTACTCAGTTGTGTAACAGAGATTATAGTCAGACATTAAGGTGTCGGTAGTAAACAGTCAGATAACGATACTGGAACAAGAATATCTTCCAATAATAGATACAATTGATATTATCACAATAATAAATTAATAGAGAAAGTATTGAAGCGACATCATAGGTGGGACTTTTTTCAAGTAGAACAGGTGAGGAAATGATTAAGCGATGCCTGAAATTATTAGTAGTGGGCAGATTATAGCCACTCATTAGCGTATCAGTAGTACAAGCTGATATTTGAACAGCTAACAAAATTGATGATATGATATTGCTTGATGATTAGGAGGATTATAAGAAGTTTCCAGTAGTGCATCTCAGATTATAGTCAGGCATTGAAGTGTTAGTAGCATAGATCAATGATACTTTAGCCAACACTATCACCAAATAATAGATAGATACTATATGCTAGTCAGCTATCGGGTCGTCAGTAGAACGGATCAATAGTAAATCAGACAACAATAGCAGAATGATGATATCGTTCAGGAAATGGGAGGGGTGAGAAGAGGGGTTCAATTCGCAACTGTGGTTTGTGGTGTTTTTCGTCCTTCAAATGTTTACTCTAATCCAGAGTTTGGGAGGTTTCAGCCGGCAGGATAAAGGAGGTGGGTATTTACGTGCTCTCCCCAGGACAGGTGCTCGCTCCTCTCTTGTCAGTCAGGTGGATCACTTCTGGATGTTCTTAGTTTTGTATGATGGTGTTCCGGGTTGTGAATGCTTCGTCTTCTTGGATCTTTATTTCTGAATTGAAATGAATCGGTTTGATTTTTCTGACTCGAACACCTTCTGGTATTGCAGGAAGTGACGAGTCGGATGACTTGTCAACTCCAGTTGCATCAGGGTCGATGATTCTAGGAGAGCAATCGAGATCGCAGCTTCCGGAGGTTACATCTGTGTTAATTTTTCTTAAATCCCCCAATATTTTCTTAATTATTTCAACATAACAGGTTAGAGTCAGCCACTAAGGTATACGTAGTATAGAACGATATTTCTTCGTACAACAATACTGATGCAAAAATATATTTTCGAGATAGATAGATTCATGATGGTAGGTAAGCAGTAAATATTAATTCTCCAAGTACTACAGATCAGGAAACGTTCAGGTTAAATCAGTGGCCAGGATATCGTTTGACGGATGTTAGGAGAAACTAACGTATTCTGTATCACAGATTATAATTAGCTATAAGGTTATCAGAAGTACAGATCAATGTGCCTCTCGATAAAAATATTGAGGCGGAGATATCGTCCAGTAGTAGAGAGTATTGGCGGAACATAATAAGGGAAACCTATTTTCCCAAGTACTATAGGTCAACGAATGTTCATAAGATGTCAGAGCTGACTGGAAGAGTACAGATCATAGCCATCTATTTGCATGTCTGCAGTGTATACCAATATTAGATGATCATAGCATATTGAGGTGATGATATCGTTCGGTGATCGAGGACATGTTTAGAAGAACAAAACATCTTTAATTCTGCCTTCTCGTCATCAGTAGTGTTGATCAATAATTCGTTAGCCAATATTATTGGAGCGACAATATAGTTTAATAATAGGAAGAATATTGAGGAAACGTCATACATGGAATGCATTTATTCAAGAAGTAGAGGTCAACCTATGTTCAGAGAACGTCAGATATCATTGAGACAGATTGCAGTCAGCTATCAGGGTTCCAGTGGTTTGGGTTAATGTTTCGTCAGCCAACATTATTAAAGCGACATTGTCGTTCAATAATAGGGAGAATAATGAGGAAACATAATTCATGGAACGTATTTAAGATTAAACAAGTAGGAGAGACCAACCTATGTTAAGACAATGTCAGATTTCATTAAGCCAGATTAGAGTCAGCAATCAGGGTTCCAGTAGCTTGGATTGATGTTTCGTCAGCCAACATTATTGAAGCGACAATGTCGTTCAATAATAGGAAGAATATCGAGGAAACTTCATTCATGGAACGCATTTACGCGTAAACAAGTAGTAGACACCAACCTATGTTCAGACAATGTCAGATTTTATTCAGCCAGATTAGAGTCAGCAATCAGGGTTCCAGTAGTTTGGATTAATGTTTCATCAGCCAACATAATAGAGGTGACGATATTGTTCGATAATAGCAAGAATATTAAGGGAAAATCATTCATGGAACGCATTCATTCAAAAAGTAGAGACAATCCTTTGTTCAGACAATCTCAGATCTGTTTGAGCCAGATTAGAGTCAGCAATCAGGGTTCTAGTAGTTTGGATTAATGTTTCATCAGCCAGCATAATTGAGTCGACCATTTTGATGACAGAAAGATTATTAGGGAACATCATACATGGAACACATTTATTCCAGAAGTAGAGGTCAACCTATGTTCAGAGAACGTCAGATATCATCGAGACAGATTACAGTCAGCTATCAGGGTTCCAGTAGTTTGGATCAATGTTTCGTCAGCCGACATTAATGAAGCGAAAATGTCGTTCAATAATAGGAAGAATATTGAGGAAACATCATTCATGGAACGTTTACGAGTATACAAGTAGTAAAAACCAACCTATGATCAGAGGAAGTCAGATTTCATTGAGCCAGATCAGAGTTAGCATTCGGGGTTCCAGTAGTTTGGATTAATGTTTCGTTAGCCAGCATCAATAAAGCGACGTAATCGTTTCATCATGGGAAGAATGTTTAGGGGAAAATTATTCATGGAACGCATTTATTGAAGAGGTGGATGTCAAACCATGTTCAGGCAATGTCAGATCTTATTGACACAGAGTGAAGTTAGCTATCCGGGTTCTGGTGGTTCGGTTTAATGTTCCGCAGCCAACATTACCGAAGCGAAAATGTTCAATAATAGGAAGAATATTAAGGAAACATCATTTATGGAACCGTTTTCACAAGGATACAAGTAGTAGAAACCGAACTATGATCAGACCAAGTCAGATTTGATTGAGCCAGATTAGATTCAGCAATCAGGGTTCCAGTAGTTTGGATTAATGTTTCGTCAGCCAGCATTATAAAAGCGACATAATCGTTTCATTATGGGAAGAATTTTCAGGGAAAAATATTTCATGGAACGCATTTATTCAAGAAGTAGATGTAAAACCATGTTCAGGCAATGTCAGATCTTATTGACACAGATTGAAGTTAGCTCCAGTGGTTTGGAATAATGTTTCATCATCCTACATTATTGAAGCGACATTGTCGTTCAATAATAGGGAGAATATTGAGGAAACATAATTCATGGAACGTATTTGAGATTATACAAGTAGGAGAGACCGACCTATGTTAAGACAATGTCAGATTTCATTGAACAGAATAGAGTCAGCAATCAGGGTTTCAGTTGTTTGGATCAATGTTTCGTCAGCCAACATTTTTGAATCAACAATATCGTTCAATAATAGAAAGGGAATTGAGGAAACATCATTCATGGAACGTATTCATTCAAGTAGTAGAGGTCAATCTATTTTTCGACAATGTCAGATCTCATTAAGATAGATTAAAGTCAGCTTTCGGGGTGCCTGTAGTTTCAATCAATGTTTCGTCAGCCAACTATGTTAAGAAAATAATATGACGGAGAGTGATCTGATCAGATAAGTACCCAAACATTTCAGACACAAAGATGCGAAAAATTTGGGCCAGGGTTTTTCCAGTCCATAACTCATAAATTTCCGAGCAGTAAAGATAAACAATGGCCACGTAATGCCTTGTTCAGAATCCAATGAATGGGAGGGTTATCAAAGGTGGTCAGTAGTATAACATAAATTGCAGTCAGCCACTGCGTATCAAGTGGTGTAGATCAATATTTAGTCAGGCGAAAATCTTGAGGCTATAATCCCTAGTAATGGAAGGTTTCCCACAGTTCTCTAAATTGAAGATATAAATCAGCCGTGTTATTTTAATAAATTTTTTATTGATTCAATACAGAAGTGTAAAAAAACGTCATTTATTGGATCTCTGAAAGTGTTATTATTATCGTGTCGTGTACATTCATGGTCAATTACTAATTTCCAGTACACATACGCACTAAAGTGTCCTTCACTTTGCTTTGTTCCATACCACAATAACAGAACTATTATTTGATCGGATACTCCCCTGCTATCTTCACTTTCAACTTGCTTTATTGCCGTGTGCGTGTCCCCTTTATCGGTTTTTCAATAAATTAGTTTTAGGTCAATATACTGTAAAAGTGTAATTATATAAAAATGAATCAGGGCAATTGATATTGCAGTTTGCATCCATGTATGGAACGAGAAACAGATTATTCTGTGTCCAAACAACGAGATGAAGGTCTTCGATAAATTGGGATGGAAACTGAAATGGATGTTGTAGAGTATAGATGATGAGGTTTGATAAATCTATATCTGAATGCCTTTTTTCCAATTATTTTTGAAAAATGTGAATATCGTTCATTTCCCGGTCGCTCTTATATCTCACAAAAACAAAATGGTGCATAGGTTAAAAAGTGAACACTCAAAAGGAAAGTTCAACTCCTAACCAGGGGACCGTCGAGAAAATTTGTCACGACATTCCTACAATTTTATCACCTTATCATCAAAAAATATCATTTTTGAACCAAGTAGTAAGAAAGAACATACGATTTTGAACAAAAATTACAAGAAACAAGGAACAAGTTTTCAATCTGTAAAAATGTACAACCAAACACCTCAATTTTCAATCAAAGGTATATATTTCATAGAAAATAACAGATGTTCAACAAAGCAACCATTTTCGACTCAGGGAATTTACTTTTGAATTGAATGGTAAGATTTTCAATGAAATGATTCAATTTCCCACACGAGGAGTAACATTCTTATTCGAGAAAATTCAACTTTTGTTGATGAATACGATGTTTGATAATGAAAACAAAAAAATATCTTTGAAAGCTTTCGAGTTCAGACTTCTCTTGTCCCTGTTTACCATAAAAATCTACGAAATCCATAGATCATATTTCAGGTGAGAATCTGAGAACACATTAAAAATTTTTTTGATCCTTCATTAGATACTTTGAGTCAAAAATAACAGCCTTCTCCGGGAGTTAGGTGGTTGAAACTTTTCACGAATGTGTCTGTCTGTATGTATTTATGTATGTCTGTCTGTGAGAACGATAACTTACGAAAAAACGAATCTATTTTTTTGGCCTTTGGTACACTCTTTCAGTGTCAAAAACTACAGGCCAAGTTCTTTAGCTAGCTGTTCTGGATGAAAACTCAAAAAGTTGGAGCATTTTGGAAATTTTTGGGACTATTTTTTTCAAGACTCGAAAATTTTAAGTACGGGTTTCTGTAGTGAGTATTAAGTAAAAAAATGTATCCTCATCCTTTTTTTTGATGAAAACAAAAATGTCAGAGCTATAGCATTTTCAAAATTCAAAAATATATACAAAATTCAGGGTTTTTGGTGGAACAACGCAAGGTATGGAAAAAAAATTAAGAACAAAAATTTTTCTTCTTGGGAACCCTACAAGATTGTGAATACGACTTTTTGAATTTCCTCGAAAAATCGAAAATTCCTATTTTGATCGCACAAAAAATAATTAAAATAATCTGTGAACTCGATAACTTTGGAAAAAATGATAATTTTTTATCGTGCCTTGACAACCATTTTGAGGGACCAGAAAAAAGAGTCGAGTTCGTTCACCAGATATTTTGGATAAAAAATCAAAGAAGGGGAGCATTTTGAACATTTTTTTGGATTTTTTTTTTCTAAGACTCAAAAATTGGAAGTAAAATTTCTCGTAGCACGTAAAAAGTGAAACAATTTATCCCAATCATTTTTTTCGATCAAATAAAAATGGTCAGAGTTATGGTATTTTCAAAATTCAAAAATATGAAAGAAGATGAGAAACTTAAGCCAAATAACGCAAGATTGAAAAGAAAGTCAAAAAGAAAAAAGTTCCTTTTCGGAAGCCCTACAAGATCGTGAATACGAATTTTTGAATTTTCTCAAAAAATCGAAAATTCCAATTTCGATCGCACAAAAAATAATAAAAAATGATCTGTGAACTCGATAACTTTCGAAAAAATGATAATTTTTTATCGTGCCTTGACAACCATTTTGAGGGACAAAAAAAAAGAGTCGAGTTCGTTCAACAGATGTTTTGGATAAAAAATCAGAAAAGGGGAGCATTTTGAACATTTTTTTGGAATTTTTTTTTCCAAGACTCAAAAATTAGAAGTAAAATTTCTCGTAGCACGTAAAAAGTGAAGCAATTTATCCCAATCCTTTTTTTCGATCAAATAAAAAATTGTCAGAGTTATGGTATTTTCAAAATTCAAAAATATAAAAGAAGATGAGGAACTTAAGCCAAATAACGCAAGATTGAAAAGAAAGTCAAAAAGAAAAAAGCTCCTTCTTGGAAGCCCTACAATATCGTGAATACAAATTTTTGAATTTTCTCAAAAAATCAAAAATTCCAATTTCGATCGCACAAAAAATAATGAAAAATGACCTGTGAACTCGATAACTTTCGGAAAAATGATCATATTCGATCGCACTTTTGCACACGTTCCCAGGGACGGAGTTGAGGCATTTTCGAAATTCTAAAATATAAACGAAAATGAGAATTTTCCGCCGAAAAACGCAAGATATGAAAAAAAAAGTTTAAAGAAAAAAATTTTTCTTCTTCGGAGCGCCCCTGGATGATCTTCACAACTTTTCGAGTTTTCTCAAAAAATCGAAAATTCAAATTTCGGTCGCAAAAAAAATAATGAAAAATAGAAGGTTTAATTTCTTGGTCAAACTATGCAAGGTGCTGAAAAATATAAACTAAACTCGTAATAATAAATATAAACTAAAGTTGCGCACCAAAAAAAGATCAACAAATTTTGTAAAATTAATTTTTTATAGGACAAGTAGTTTCTGCATCATTCATGAAAATCCATATAAGAAATGAATATGTAGTTTTCATTCCAATCAGGGAAAATAGCTAGTAAAATGAAAGAATAAAATTGTTTCTAAAAAAATGACTAAGGCTAAAACAGAAGATTGATAGAGGAAAGTTATTGGACGCATATTTTTCCTTTCAATCTTCGAAAATAAAATGTGAAAATTGAATTTTTATAAAAACTATACAACATGTGAAAAAATTAGGCAGCATAACTTCTCTACCGTTTTGGAAAACTTTGATCGAGTGAGCAGCACGAGACACGCGATGAGCATGTACTCATTAATTTCTCATACATTTCGCTTTTGGGTTTCACACGTTTTTTATACAACTGTATGGGGGTACAAAGATCAAGCACGTAGCGCGAGGTCAGATTACAATTGGGCGCGAAGCGCGACATCCAAAAGACGCGGGCTTAGGCGCGCTACAACTTGCGAGTAATAAATTTTTTAATTTTTTCATTGATTTTTTATATTCAGGGGGTTGCAAATGGCTGCCCTCCTCACTAGCTCCGGGCGAATGGAGCGTTAGATATTTTTGCCATTCTTAACAATCGAAATCTTACTAAGTCGATGCTTCAAATTTTAGGCGAGGATTTTCGGACATATACAAGAAATTTCCATTGTTCTTGAGATTCCTGGAAGTTGAAAAAAGAGCCTCTCCCAGATGAAAGAGACTTCTCGTTCGAATACTAAGGGGAAAGCTCCAACCTAAAGGGGATCTGTGGAGGACACAAAACACCGCGAAACCGCAGCTGCAAGTCGAATCCAACCTCGACCGTTGCGGAAGCCAGCAGCAACAGATTGACAATCCAGTCAATAAGGTTACGAAAATTTTTTTAATTCTTTCATCGATTTCTGAAACTATCGGAAATTGGAAATAATTGCCTTTCCTAATAGCTAGGGTGCTAAAACTCTTTCAGAAATTATCTAGTACTAAGTTCTAAAAAATCCATGTATGAGATTTTGATTGAGCAACGTTAAACACATTTTATATTTTTTTATCGATTTTTGTCACTTAGAGGTTGAAATTGACTGCTTCCCCCAGAAACTGGAGGGATGAAACTTTTTTCACATTTATTTGACATCAAAATTTCTGTGGCAGATTTGAGGTTAGAAATTTTTGTTTGTTTGATATTAATGCTACCAGCTCGAGTTCCATCTATTTTGTTGAAACTTGATCTCAAATTTTACGTTTTATTCCACTAGAATGAGCATAAACCAGTCCCACATAGAATTCGGTTCAAGATTGCCCCTATAGTTCAGGGGGAAATTTAGTAATGAGTCTGTTTCAATTCAATGGAGAAACCATAATTTCGTTACTTTGCGTGAATACGAACCACGTTTTGGACGAAAACCGCGAAACATTTGAACTTCTTTTCTAGAAATACCAATTTTGAACATACTTCAATTTTCGAGCCGAAAAGACCAACATTCTCAAAAACAATGGGATTGGCAACATATAGGTGAATTTTGTATGAAGAAGATGAATTGGCAAACAAAAAAAGACACTCCCATTATAAAAGATAAGTTTTTGATTTCTAGAGACAGATTTGTAAAAAAAATTCATGCTTGGCTGAAAAAGATGATTTTATACACATTGTGACAAATTCAAAAAATAATTAAATTTTGAAAAAATTAGTTGACTCTTCAATTTCACATTCCATTTTTAGCCAACTGGAATCAATTTTTGAACAAAAAACAAATCTTCAACAAAAATATGATTATTCAACACATGGATTAAATGAATGAATTTTCAGGATGAACAAAATTGAATTTCAACCAACAATCGAAAAATTGAATTTTTGCTCCGGAAATTCGCTTCAAGAATTCAATTCTCAATGAAAAGGATAAATTTTCTACCCGAAAAGAAGAAGTTTCAATCAAACGGTTGGACTTTCAAAGGAGAAGACAAACCTTCAACAAAAAAGTTGAATTCATAAACAAAAAGCCGAGCAAGTTAAAAAAATGGTTTGAAGGAAGTTGACTACAAAACAAGAAGGTGAATTTTCCCTCAACAAAGATGAATCCCCAACCAAGAAAAATGACTTTTCTACCATGAAAGATGTGTTTTGATCCATAAGCAATAACCCCTTACAAAAAAATGAGAAATTCAACGGAATTTTTCTATTTTAATCAGAATAATGAAACGAAATAATCGTTGTTCAACGAAATTATTATTCAATCAAATAATGGTTCGATTTGATTTTTCTCACAAAAAGAATTTTCTACCAAGATGATCATCATACTTCATCAAAAAAGTCGAATTTTCAGAAAAATACGAGAAATTTTAGAAACCAGAAGAGTTGAATTTTAGACCGAGAAGATGAATTTTTAACTCAAAAGATAAATTTTCAAACGGAGCACTTCGATTTTCAACCAATAATGGGAAACTTTAAACAATAAGATTAATTTTCAAAAAGGAAGAATAGTTCTCAGGAAAAATGCAATCTCCCAACAAAATGGTCGAATTCAGAACTCAAAAAATAATTATTTTCAAACAGAAATGGAACAGTACCATTTCTAATTCAAAAACCAATTTCAAAACTAAACAAGTAGATTTTCAACTAAAACTATGGAACTTTCAAGTGGAATAGGTTAATTTTTTAGTGAAAAACAATCACTTTCACAAGGAAAAATTAACTTTCAAACAAATTATTACATTTTTACAATAAATGATGAAAAATCGAATGAAATTGTTGATTTTCAACTGGAATTTATTAATTTTAAAACAGAAAGACGAACTTTTGACTAAAGTCATGAGCCCCTAACTAGAATGGTTTAATTGTTGACACAAAATTAATTTTCAACCAGAAAATGCAATTTTTTAACGATATGGTTGGAACTTTAACTTTGAAAATAAAAATTTTCAAACAAAAATGGAATGGAGACATTTTTTGCTCGAAAAATCAATTTTGAACCAAACATAAGTCTTTCCAACTAAATGAGGGTTCGACAAAAATGAAAAATGTTTTGCTGTATAACTTGAATTGTTAACAGTAAAGAGGTATTTTTGAAGAAGAATATTAATTTCCGAAGAAAAAGATGATTTTCCACCAAAAAATCGATTTGTCCACAAAGTATGTGGAGCTTCGGCGGAATAATTGAATCTTCAATTGAAAAAGGCAAATTTTCACCAAATTGTAGAATTTTGAACTAGAAAAGATCGATTTTCCGCCAAGAATGGAATAGTTAAATTCTAAGTTGAAGTTATTGATTTTCAATCAAACTGACGTATTTTCAGGTATAATGTTGAATTTTCAACGGAAATAAATGTAGTTAAAGCATTACGATCCATTCTCAACCATAAATATTAATTTCCTACAAAAAAGGAAAATTTTCCATGTAGTACGTAAATTCTCAAAGAAATAGTTAAATTTTCAAATTCGAAAATTAATGTTCATCTGAATACTTGAATTTTCGACAAAAAAAAGATGAATTGATTTTCAATTTTGAATCGAAATAGTTCAACTTTAGCAAAGAAATTCGATTTTAACCGAACAAAATGAAATCTCAAACAAGCAGTTGATTTCTCAACTGAAAAAGGATGAATTTTTAATTAACAATGTGAATTTAAAATGAAAAGAGGGGAATAAAGAAATGTGACGGATTTTGAATTAGAAGAATAATTTTTTGAAATCTTCCTCTTCAAAATTTATATTATAATTAGTGTAAAAAGTTCCCGTTCCTTGTGAAAAAATCCCTTGTTCCAAGTCAAACTATACTTCCCCACTGAGAATCCCTGCCCTGAAAAAAAACTTTAATATTATTTTTTGAAATTCCCTCACCGAAGTCAGATACATAAGCTGTCATCAATTCGATCATCAAATTCGAGTCAGCTAAAAAAATATCACAGAGTAACAAATTTGCAAAACGTTTTTCTTTAGATGGACAAATAAAAATTCGTCATCTCATGACGAATTCCTAACAAAACTATATGTCTTCATTAATATTGTTCAATTTTGAAGCTAAGAAGACCACTTATCTACGAAAGAATTGATTTTCCTTCACAAAACTATCATTTTTCCACGAAAAAGTCCTTTTTTGTATCAAATAGTTTATCATCCGAACAAATGGTGGTATTTCTAAGTTTTTACACCTCAAATAAGAGATTTCCACTGAAAACGGAATAATTATATTTCTAACAAAAAGAGTGGATATTACGAAAATGGATTTTCAGCCAAGCAGTTTAACTTATAGGCTTGCAAGTTTAAGCGCGCCTAGGGCGCGCGTCTTCCGGATCTCGCGCTTCCCGCTCGTTGGTAATCTCATCTCGCGCTCTGCGCTTAGTTATGAATTTACCTCGCGGAGCGGTAGAGAAGTTTTATTGCCTAATTAAGTGCACATGTTCTAAAGTTTTCCATAAAATTTCATTTTTTAATTTTCAATTAAATTTTTTACGATCTGAACAAAAACTATGCGTTGTAAATGAAAATTAACATTTCCATTTTTTTCATTTCTTTTATGCGTTTTTATAAACGAAACAAAAACTACTTGTCCTATCAAAAAGTTAATCTCACCAAATTCGTAGATTTTTCCTCGGTGGACAGTTTAGGTTCATTAATATTTTCCCGCAACTCACATAGTTTGACCATAAAATGAACCTTACTATTTTTATTAATTTTTTGTTAGACGAGAATTTGAATTTTCGATTTTTTTGAGAAAACTCGAAAAACTATAAAGATCATCCTCGAGGGTTCTCAAAAAGAATTTTTTTTTTGCTTGAACTTTTTTTCATATATTGCGTTGTTTGACTGAAAATTCTCATTTTCGTTTATATTTTGGAATCAAGCAAATGCCACGACTCTTAAAATTTGGTTTTTATCAAGAAAAAATTATAAGGATTAATTGTTCCACTTTTAACCTACTACGAGGAACCATACTCGAAATTTTTGAGCCTTTGAAAAAAAATCCCGAACGAATTTCTAAAAATCTCCCCTTCTACGATTTTCCATTCAAAATAGCTCGTTGACGAGCTTGACTTATCTTTTTGATCCCTCAAAATGGGTGCCAAAGCACGTTTGAATATGATCATTCTTTCGGAAGTTGTCGAGTTTACAGATTGTTTTTCATTATTCCTTATGCGATCAAAATTGGAATATTCGATTTTTCGAGAAAATTAAAAAAGTTGCGAAGTCAATCTTGAAGGGCTTCCAAAAAAAGCATTTTATCTTCTATACTGTTTTCATATATTCCGTTATTTAAGCTGGAAATTTCATTTTTGTTTATATTTTTGAGTTTCAAAAATGCCAGTCCTCTGACAATTTTGTTCTCATCAGAAAACAGCATAAGAATAAATAGTTCCACTTATTACTCACTAAAGGAAGCTGTACTTAAAATTATCTAGTTTTGAAAAAAATGGTCTCAAAAATGTTCAAAATGTTCCCCCTCTTCTATTTTTGATCCAAAATAGCTGGCTAATGAACTTGCCCTTTACTTTATGACACTAAAAGAGTGTACTAAATGCCTATCAAATCGGTGCGTTTTCCCGAAATTTATCGTGCTAACAGACGGACATACAGACAGACACATTCGTAAAAACCATTTTTCTCGGTTCAGGGGGTCTCAAAACGTGGACGTTTGACAAAAATGGGGGTGTCAAATTTTACACGAATCTAATACCTTCTCTGATGAGAATGTAAAAATACATGTATTTTTAACGAAGCTGTTTAATTTGAAAATATTTCATTTTTAAATTGATAGTTTCATTTCCCTATTCTGTTGTTGAATTTTTAAGACTAAATATGAAGCAAATAGTAGATTTTTCAGAAAAAAATATGAATTCTTTGGGAAACATGTGGCAGTTCATAAAATGATCAAATAAATTTTTACTTTTATTCAAATTTTTTTGATATTTATTCGAAAATAGTTGAGTTTCAAAAGAAATTGCCAAATATTCAACCGAAATAGATTACTTTACAACCAAACATTTGAATCTCCAACTCAATAGGATACATTTTCTCAAGAAAAATTTTCTGCTTACCGAAAACGATAAATTTTCAATTAGAAATGAAAAATGTTCTATTAAAAACATAAATTTCCGTCGAAAAAAGAAACAGTTATCTTTACATTTAAGGAAATTAAATTTGAAACAAGCGAAACGGAGTTCCGACAAATTTGTTAAAATTTCAAATAAAATGATTAATCTTAAACAAAAAATGAGAATTTTCAACAGAAGAGTTCAACGTCAAGCGAAAAATTTGAAAATTTTTGATCTTATTGTTTTTGACCAGGGCTGAGGTAATTGTTCTTTTGATGTTATTTTTATGGTCTACTATATGTATGTATGTAATCTCTTCCCATTTACGGGTTTGAGGGCCTCCGTTCCCTTTACAAAAGTTTACATAAGTAACCATCTCTCAGTTTAAAAGTTTAGAAAATTGTCTCGACTGTTTACTTTATCACTCTAAAGTCCTCTTATCCGGA
>WSXT02221471.1:0-16896 GCA_011762715.2 Neuroterus valhalla | reverse complement strand
TATTAACCTTTGACCTATCTTTAGCTTTCATCATGTTTTTAGCTGCAATTTCCTGAATTTCGTTGAATCTAACGATCAAATCTTGTAGTAAGATTCTTCCTCTAATGGTAAGGAACTGGGCAGGCGCTATATTCTTCTTTAGGTGAATTCGAAGACAGTGAAGAAAGTAGATTCTTGTACCGATGTATTCTTCGCGAAGATCGCGAAGGCTAGTCATCTATCCGAATCCAGAGAGCCGTTAGTTTATGAGTGGTATTTATGGCCGGATTGTATTTGTCTTTGTTTTGGGAACATGGAAGCCATGCAAAGCTTGCTTAAATTATCTTTCATGTTTAGCATGTGTCTCTTACCGTTGGGAGTGGTTGCGGGATTAACGGAATTATCAAGATACACTCTGTCAAATACTGATCGGGGTATCCGTAATGATCATTGGTTTACGTTCACGCGCTTTTACGAGTTCATTTCCTAGGCACCTCTGCAGTGCCTAAAATATTCGTGAATGTCTCGCATACTCGGTCACGTGTATCGTTCCCGTATCCCTCTGTAAGTCTTGGTAACTCCCTTGTATCCTGCCTAAAGGATATTATGGAATTCAGCAAAGATTTCAGGTCTATATCCCTCGGGTGCAACTTCTAGCGTGCCATCACATAGGGTAATGGTAACATAACCACCCCAGAATATGTCGGCTAGCAATTTGGACATATTGTTCTGAAGTAATGTATCCAGCAGATCTCTCGAATCAGAAATTCTACATGCTCGTTGCTTGTCTCCGTCCGGCGCTGGTCTGAGGCATTATAGTCCTGGAATCACATATTTCTATTCAATGGCGCACGAGTAATTTCTCTTTACCACGATTGAGTGAACTTTATTTTCCCAAAAAAGTGTAATGAGAACCTGTCCTTTTTGAGGCCTATTTTCCAATAGATCTTGGGGTAAATGCGTCTTGTCGCTAGAAAGGGTTTGAAAATGGGATTGGTAGATTTGCAGTCTTCTGAAATAAAATGGGCATAATTGTCTCTGCGATATGTAAGAGGTTTAGCACATTCGTGTTGTAACATGCCTACATTTTGGTAGGTGGTGGTGATTTCGAATTTTGCTCTACATCTGGTATAAGGTCCTCTATATTCGAAGAGGAAGAGGAATCATCTATGTGTTGCAGATGAATATTTAGGATGATTCGCTGTGAAAGGGTGATGTTTTGCTTCCCTGGAACGGATCTCAATTGATAGAGCTGTCGTGGAAGTAACACGTTTTAATTCTGGCGGACATCCCGACTTGGCAATCTATTTCTTTCGTCTTTTCGCTGTTGTCCGCTGAGTTTGAACTGGGAGTTGGTATTATCAAAGACACTGGCGTCCGAAATAACGACTTCCTTGATGGTTGAGTTCCTATCATGAGAGATTCTATTACCTTTGGTAAGTCCTCAAGCCGGACTCTACTTCTTCTGTTAACCCTGGAACATTTTTCTTCGGCCGGATCTTCTGTGTCTTACGCCGTGTCCTTATATTTTGTATCTTCGCCCGTGTCGAGATGTCTACGAACTGATTCTAGAAATGCGTTTACTCTGGCTGGTTTGGAGGGTTAGGAGGTTTTATTCAAGGAAACCGAGTTATTCGCTACATACTGAATGAAGTCCTCTAAAGAGGGAATTTCACCGTAAAAAGTGAGAATTGCACCGTCAAAAGTGAGAATATGGAAAGTGCATTGTTGTATGGTCATCCCCTTCAATGAAGATTTCATTGCTGCATTCATATCCATGGTTAGAGATCCGCTGTTTGGATTTTTAATATTAGGAGTAACACCGCCGTAAAGATGGGTATTTCCATTCAAATCCGTGTTCGTACTTGCCTTACCTCCTATCGAGTGTAAGTTAATGAATCGATAATAGGATCAAAAGTACGTTTCAAAACATTTAGGCTCCCAAAAAGAAAAGACAGAATCTAATAGTCGTAAAATATGATCTAAATGTACCCCTCCGATAAACTCTCAGTTTGACATTTTCTTGAAGGATATCCCCAAACTCTCGCTGGGTCAGTCGTGTATTTTTACTACGATCGTTACGCAACTTTCGCATTTCCAATCATTAAATACATGAGTAACGATGTGAGCTCATTCGGTTTTTATGCCGCAATCCATCGTTACCCTTTTTTCCCTCAAATTCATATCTGAAAATCGAATGATATACTACGAATTCTTTGCTGCACTAGTCCAACTCTGCAGAAGATATAGGGAATTCCGCTTTGTCCCTTTGAGCATATTCTTCCCAGATTATCTCTTCGGTTTTTTTCCGTTATTCGAGATTCGTAGTATTAAAATATCGCTGAAAACTTTTACTTTGTCATCGAGAGGGAAAGTGATGGACTCTCCTTTTGATTCTAATTCTTCACTCTGAGATCTTTTCTGGTCTAACGTTTGTTGGGCGTTGTTTAGCACAGACAAATTCTTGACGACCTCCAATTTCTGTGAGAATGTCTCCTTCTCTTTGGGAAAGAAGATCTACAAACCGGATGTTCACGAGGACGTTTTTCACTTCTCCTGAAAATGTTACTTACTTCATGAATGATTAGCTTGTCAGCTAGGAAACTTTCGGCTAGTAGTTGCTGTTCGAGTTTTTCTTAGTTTTTCTTGGCGCTGTTTGACTTGTTTTCTCTCTCTTGGCTTAAATTTTGTTCAGGATTGAGTAAGAATTTTTATTATGTTCTTGAACTTTTGGAAAATGATGTTTTTAATTCTTATATTCTTCGACGTCTTTCCCAGCATATTTGATTTTAATTCTCGTCCACAATTTATTTCTTGTCTCTATCTTTTATCTCTTATTATCTTCAACATTCATACTCTCCAAATTTGTGTGAGTGTATGGATCCTTCGCACCTCGCCTGGAGCGAGTCAGTCGTCGTCAAACAGGTCAAAGGTAAGCTTGTGTTATCGTTTCAAACACAAGCTACCTTATTTATTTATTGTGTAATTGTTGAATGTTTATCCGCCATGAATTAATTTTAATAAAGACCACTCCCTTCACAGAGTATTTTTAAATGTTATAAAAGTGCATTCAGTTTTTTACAGTGTTTTAAGTTATTGACTCTAACAATTCTGACCTCAGGAACTTTTAACGAATTCATCACAAACTTCTATTTTCTATTGCTCGCGAACGAATTCATTTTCTAGCTTTGAGTCAGGAATTGTCTGCTCCTGACTTGAACCATAGGGGAGGTTTCGACTGGCCGCGTTAGTTCGGAAAAGGGCCTCTTGAAAATATTATTGGAAACCACCTGCCATTTTATGGAGAAAAAAATTACCCGAAATTCTGAAATAAATGACCAAATACGAACTAGCTGAATTTTGTACATAATAATTCAGTTTCCTTGAAGGAAAACTTAAATTTAAGAGGAAAAAGGCTGCAAAAGGCATAAATTTCCAATAAAAAAAATTCATGTACTAAATAATGTTGTAGGGCAAATATAAGGTACCCATCCTCGCATAATCATGTAGGTTTGAAGACTAGAGATTCTTCTACATTGAAAATTGTCAATGGTACAAAAAAAATATTGGACAAACACATTCAATAAAATATTGGAAAAATAACGCAACGCTTCAAGACTACTTCCTCGGCTAATCGCTATTATTTAGATACTAAGTTCCCATATTCGAGCTTCCAGGGCTTCCGTTTCCTCCTATCTTCTCTCAAAATGATAGATTTCTCGAATTATTATTTTATTTCTCTAACGTCCTCTCATCCAGACATACCATGGGCTTTTTCTGCCCTTGGTTCTTCCATTTATCTCAACCATTCTACTTCCTGACCACTTTCATCAAATAGTCATCTCACACAATCACTCACACCTCCGTCTTTCTCTTCCTCTACAGTTCATACCTCTAACACATTTTTTCATGACTCAACTTCATAACCACACATTCCCTCTCCCTTTCTTAACCGTGGCACTCTATTCCGCTTGCTCTCCTTTTTTGACTTGGTCAGGTATTCTGGTTCCCCTACCCATTCAACCACCTTATTTTACCTGCTGCACTGCGATTCAATAATTTTCCTCAATCTTTTTTCTCCATGCCTTATCATCATCTCCAGTTCTATATCCTGTTATTCTACATACCCTTCATGAAAACCACATTCTCTCCTCATTGGCGTTCTCTCTCCTTCCCATTTTGAGCTTTCTGTGATGCTCCTCCTCTTTAGATCTAATCTCCTCTACGCACGCTTGTGCGATTTTGCTTCCCTCTGCCCTCTTCAGCTTCTCTTCAAACTTCCATGCTCTCTTTACTTGCCGGACTACCATTTTCTCTCTAACCAGTTCTTCTCTCAGCATATATCCTGGGCAACTCCAACTTCCCAAACTTTTACTCCATGGAACAAGAATGCCCACATTAACGCATCGAACATCTAGGTTCTCATCCTTCAATCATCCTCTCATACCTTTTCCCTCCTATGCCCAAAACTTGGTCCAATATATCACTTGCACACCCTATCCTTTTTTTTACTTGCAGCTCGTTACCTCACCCTGATTGAACTTAAATCCTAAGAAACAGACTTCCCATGAATCTCGATATTGAACTCTATTTCCTTTCTTCTATTCCTGAAGCACAATATCTTCATCTTGATAATGTTCACTGCTAAATCGTTTCAACTTACGTACTATTCAAACCTTCTCAACATCAAATTCAATTCTCTTCCGTCCTCTGCCAATAGTACAAAATCATCCGCATATGCTAAAGGGTGAAGCTAACTGCTTCCTAAAATCCTTCTATTCCTCTTTCTTTCATTGCTTGCTACAACATCCTCCTGTTCACTGAGTCGAAACCTGCCTTGAAGTCTACAAACAAGGCTACAAGTTTCCCTCTCTTCCGCGCCAAGTTCCGCTTCATAGGATAGTTAAGGACGTAAATCTTATCGATTGTTTCCATTCCTTTCCTAAAGCCCGTCTGGTTGTGTATGATAATTCCTTTCTCTTCTACTTGACTCTCTAACCTGTTTCTGAGCAATTCCGCACAGATTTTATACCCCACCGACATCAGAGTTCTAACTCTATAATCCAGGGTGGTTAGTTGGTCGTAGGGGCCAGGCATGAGCTTTGGGCCCAACGCCGGCATGTTGTGGGTTCGATTTCCGCCTTTTACTCTGGAAGAGCTTCGGCGGCCCACGCGGTGAACACTTGCCTAGCAAGGGAGTGTTCGTCTCCGGAAAGTCGTGGTGCCAGTACCTCGTGAGAAAAAGGTTACTCCAAGTACTTGTGGCTGATTTTCTTGGTGGTTCGAAGCGCACCTTAAGCTGTAGGTCCCCCTTACTTGCTACTGAGGTAGTGGTAGGGTGTGTAAAGGAATAGTGAAGAGGTACGAGGGAAATGTAAACCCTCAGGGGAAATATTGAACCAAACAATCTAACAAGCTCTATAATCCTCTACCTTTTTACCCTCACCTTTTTATTCAGCAGAATCATTTATCCCATAATTCATTCTTCAGACCATCCATCTTCTCTCCATACTTTGTTACAGATAATTCATACCTCTTTTCTCACACCTTTCTCCCATACTTTCTCCACGTCATCCTTCCCTGTCGTTTTATTTTTTTTCAGCTCTTCTATTGCCTTGTTTACTTACTCACTTCTTATATCATTTGTGTCTTCCTCCCCTTTTTCCATAAGCAAACCCATAGCCACACATCTTTTATCCGCGACTTACTCACTTACATAATACTAAGTGTGACCCGCATGACATTCGACCATTCCTAAATCTCATGGCTCAATAGAAATACTCCATCCATTGTGTGGCATAAACATGAGAAACCCCAAAAGAAAAAGGAAAATGCGTAATGTGCTGGATGGTCGCCCTTAATGTATTTT
Organism: Neuroterus valhalla; assembly: GCA_011762715.2. NCBI lineage: Eukaryota > Metazoa > Arthropoda > Insecta > Hymenoptera > Cynipidae > Neuroterus > Neuroterus valhalla. Next base: position 11,048 of record WSXT02221471.1, on the reverse strand, counting down.
TTTCTGTCAACATCGCGGCTCTTGCGTACGGCGAACTCGTTGCTTAAATTAAACCTATTTTCAAAATAGTGGTTTCATCTTTCTCACTGAACTTCAGCGGTCACTCCGCAAGCTGGTAATTTCTCCTTCTAGAACCATCTGGTTTCACAACACTTTTTCAACGTGTCAATCAAAAGTTGAGTATTCTCTAAGGATGACGACAGTCCGATATCTCTGAGGGAATATCGGGACTTTCCTCAGAAGTAAACTTATTCCCAGTTTCGGGATAATTAATTTTAAGGCGATCCGTAAGCGTGCATCTAATTATTAACATTACCACCTGGACAACGTCTGGCACCACTTGAACTGGAATGTTTCAAAGCATTACGTCATAAACTTATGAGTAGGCGATTATCATCGCTGGTGAGTCAACCGTGTAATACTTATGACCAAAACTTTTCAGTTTTACCGCCTCTGGAACGATTTTGAAGATTCCACAATTTACTGCAGAATGTTTGACACTGTAGTATACAGTCCCCGTATGCACGAATCCTTTAAAAATACATTTGTTTATTCGGAGTTCTTCGAGATACTTCCCAATATTGAGGCCTCCATCCGTTGCGATCAAGCTGCCTTTCTGTCTTTTTTTTTTTTGGACAACGTTGCTGAGCGTGACCTTTTGCTCTGAAAATTGTTCATTCCAAATCTCGTTTTTGCTTGAAGCAATCCTTAGAGATCTCAACATAAGCTCCGCAGTTATCGCGTTTCAATTCTCCTGATTCTTGAATGATATCATCGGCGTCGTTGAGAGCTTGTGGCAACATAGATGATCTGCATTCTTTGTCCACAAAAAAATTTGTTCCTCAGTTTGAATTTTAGATTGGCTCAAAAGTCGACGAAGACAAGTTTCCTCAAATCTTTTCTATTTGGTTAACTTCAAGGCCATGTTACAGAACTAGTGGACGGTGACGCCTTTCAGATGTGCTCTCGCAGTGTTTATAGCAAAACTAAATGGCTATTGACGGAGTAGGCTGGTCTGATTCAAATTATCCAGCCATTTACGTGCTGTTATACTGTCTATGAATGCGCGCTTCTCTTCTTTATTGATTTTTTCAAAATTTTGGAAATTGTTATAATACTGACTTAAACGGTTACCCATTATGTCCGATATATTCTGAGAGCTCTGTCCCTATAGATACTCGAAATCTGATGCGTTTCGTCGTCCACATTGAAACTTGGACTTAGTCGATCACTGGTAACCGTATTCGATCGCACCTTTTTCCTGCGTAGATCCTCCAAATTCATTGAAACTCGAGTTTCTCCTCGAAATTTGTGGATTGAAAAATTATATTATAAGAACATGCGTTGTACTGCGCACTAAATGTAAACAATTTCATCTTGACTCTCTAGCATCCGAAGTTTGGCAGCGATGTGAACTTGCTTCGGAGGAACACGTCAAGTGAAGTTTCCTCCTGAACGTTTCTTGCGAGTAATTACATTTGCTCTATTCCGATCGTCCAGTCTGCTTCCCTTTGTTTGAGACCCAGGTTGATTCGGTCTGTTACACTGGCTTAAACTTTACTTTACACTTCATGACATGAATAAAAGTTGGAAAAACCCGATTGTTTTAAATATTTTATTCAGTCGGCTTGATCAGTGTACGTAAATCAGAATAATTTTGTTCTAGAGTTTGAAAACTTGATACGATATAATCAGTGTATTCTTGTTCAAAGTGAGGTAATCTCAATGATATTTGATGAGGACAGTTATTAGATCTTCTTATAGGTGATCTAATAACTGAGGCACTTGAAATGTGTAGAACAAGAATACTGTTTATTAAACATAGATAAGTAACCGTATACTTAGTACGAGAAACGGCTAGATTATCCCTGAGCCTAATGCCTTGTTGTTTGAAACAATAACAACTTGCCACAAATGCCGAAAAGATGCCGGAATAGGCTTGCATCACGGAGACGGAGACCTAGACATTATTCCTTGAATGACTAGGCAGTCCAGATATAAATCTTGACAAAGTGTTTTAGTTCCCAAACTGTTCGATTTGCAATATTACACTTTCTCCACAAATAATGTCTGCGTCTTTTAACAAAATAAGGACTCTTTCCATCGCCTCTTTTAATGTTTTCTTGAGAGAGCGCATGGATCAGAATATCATCAAAGTACATCAACGCCATTTTGGTTCCATGTGATCCAGAAATAGTTTTTATGGATGTCCGAAAATGAAAAATAGTGTTTATGAGCCCAAAAATTTCTCTTGTTATTAGTAGGTGGAATTAAAAAATAACATCAAACTAGACCAAGAACTGCTAATATAGTTGCACCGTTCAATTCTCCAATACCTTCGTCAATATTTGTGAATCATCTGGCTTCAAAACCTAAATGCTAGGACTTCTATAAGATGAGGTCGTTTCTGCTGCTGAACCTGACGATTTCGTCTTGCCAACTTTCTGACGCATTGTCACTCGATGTTCCATACACACTACATACGTTTCATGATGGAACCCTAGACTTCCGGGGTTTTGTTCGATGTCTAGTTCAATCAAATTGGAACAATAAAGTTCTGATATATTTATAGCAGAGCATACTAGATAAGTGTCGGAAATTATTGAAAGATGAATTTTATTTTACGGTCCTGAGTGAAGAGCTGCGATGGCATCACTATCTCTTACCGTTTCCCTTCCAGTTTCTTATTTATAAGCTGTTTTTTTAATAGTAAAAATAACTTTTTCCCTAATTTTTAACATCTTTGTAAACAAACTCAAGGTGATCATCTACTTTGAAGTATAATATCTAAGGCAGTTTAGTCGAGCTTCTCCTGGTAATTAAGCTATACATTTATGAGTCGTCAGGCGCAACTCTGAACCTAATCTCATCAATTTTGCAGACTTCTACTTAGGAAACATCCAGAGCCTTGATCATACCAAAACTACTAGTTTGCCTCTGTCTTCCTTTTCCCTGTACTCTACTAGGCGTATCCTTTAATAACCTATATTTTTCTCGTCTTTCTCGGTTTTGCAACCTTTTAACGTGACGTTTACTCGTAACGTGGGTCCTTCGAAGTTCACATTGATTCTCTTGTTGCAACAATTCGTTGTTTTTTTCGCTGTTTTCAAGGTTTTCAATTCAGTGATATTTTTTGGAAAATCATCAACATAGAAATATCTCATACTTATTATCGCAGTGCTCATTCATCTAGATCAAAGATAGATAGCCATATGTTTTTTAGTTTCTCTTAGCCCCAATGCTGGAACTTTGCAGAGGCGCAGCTTATCGAAGGAGAATTGCGTTTTATTCTTGCTCAGGCCTTGACATCAGCGTGTTATTTCCTCGGCTCTTCCAGTCACTGAAATTTCAAGGAGAAAAGTGTTGTTAAAGGCAGGATAAGAAGATGCCTTATCTCTGATGGAATCAGAATTTTCGACGTACCAATTTTTTGCGGCTTTTAAGATGAATGAGGACCGTCTCAAAAACAGCCGCCTCTGTCTTGTGGTGAAGTATCGCTGTATTCTCCAACTGCCTCATCCACACTTTTGCATTGGAAGGTCGTGAAAGACCATCGAACATCGAAATAGTATAGCTGCTGTGGGGTCGGGGCCTGTTTACAGGTTGTGCGCTCCCATGTGCCTGCTAAGCATCTCCAGGCAGTGATTGCTGAGCATTTCTACGAGGGTTTGGAGTGTAGAATCGTGATTATTCTTATTGACATCTCATTAGCTTATCAAGGAGCGATGAAGTTATCGATTCCTTGATCAATAACGTGGTCGTCAAGAAAACCTGATTTCTAGAATGATTCACATTTGCGGTAAATTGGTAAAATATGCTGCAGGAAATTCAATAGAGTTTTCACTGCGCAGCATACTCCTTACTCGTTTAGAATCTTCTTCATCGCCATCACGATGCACAATATACATCCTGCACATTAACAGGGAATCCCGAAGCGCTTCTCCATCGCGGTTCGTGAGGGAATCCATGGTGTCTGGAGCGCACGATCGTTAACAGGTTGTTCCTAATGGAGAAGAGCCCTCTAGGGTCGGGGGCAAAAGAGGGTGATCCAGCAACCCATTAAAGAAGACGACCATAGTTCCTCTTGAAGAGCGTGAGAGGGCTCAAAGAAAAACTACTCCAGGGGGTCCAGGGGGTGGTAGTGGTAAGGAAGACGTTTCAGAAGCCGCTGCTGCAAGTGGCGCTGAACAAGCTTCTATACCCTGGTCCCTAGCAGAGTTTTATGGTGCAGAAGCACAGCTGAGAGTCTGCTCAGATTCTCACAACAACGCTTTCCTTGTCCGCTTGCTTGTGAAAAATACGACGGCTCACTGCAAGTTAAAATTTCTTGGAGAGTAAGGCGAAGGTGCTTTAAAGTATGCAACTGCCTCCCGCCCGCTCCGAGCAGAGGCGTTCTCGGGAGAGCAAAAGATCCGCGTTCAATCTTCTATATATTTTGTGTACGATCCCCTCTAGTATACTCCTCAGAGGCTTACACGGACCAAGGAAGCATTGCCTATTCAAGCCCGCGGGCCTGGGATTTGGACAGTCACACTGTAAACTCAGTCACACACACACCACAGCTCGCAGAAAGCCTGACCCAGCCCAGCCTGTTATTTCACATATCATTTTTTTATATTAAATGGTGTCTTAGGATAACTGTCACATCGTAAGGTGTCTTTGGGACATCCGGTTCGAATGAAGTTCATATACTTATGCATATAATGGACAAAGACAATATTGTTCACTTAATATTTTCTAGTGTAAGGGCTATGTCGTCAAGAGTGTTAAGTAAGACCTGAGCTCTTAGACTATATTCGTAGCATAAAAACGAACTCCGTTTATTAAGCCGACCTTATTATATCTATCTGAGCTCCTAGACTGTATTCGTAGCATGAATACCAACCCAGTCTATTGAACCAATTGAAATTTTTGTTTCGACGGAATTTTTGAGAACGAGTTGAGATACGTATACACGGAGCTCTTCTGACTAATAACTTTTCATAGAAAATTGTTGCGTGCATATCTTTTTTAATTGTATAAATAATATAAAAATAATCAGTGCATATCAATGATCAATTATCAAATCTATGAATATGATACACATTGGTAATGTTGTTTACAAAACCTTTTTTGATGTGTAGACTATGTCACTAAGAATGCTGAATAAGATATTCATCATGAAATTTATAATTATGAAAATAAAACCAAAAATCTTCCTGCTGTGTGGGCACATTCTCATTCCGCGCTTCGCACGCGGACGCTTTGCTCGCAAGTTGGAGCGCACCTAGGTGCGTGTTTTTTCGATCTTGCGCTCGCGCTCGATAAGAAATAAACGTACTATGCGTTTGGCTTCTTCCGGTCCCCGTACTTCGTACTCTCTTCTCTTCATAGTGTAATGCGTGAACAGAGTTGCGAATACTTCAAAAATGTTAGTACCCTCTATTTTTAGGAACAACATCACTTGGCTAGCAAATGGAATTTTTCACTTTTCGAAAATCCTTATCACGATTAGAACGAAAAATATGCTTCTTATTGTAAAATAATTTCAACAAAATTTGTAGATTTCTTTGTGGCAACTAATTTTGCTCATAAATATTTCTCCTTGTCTTCCATGGTTTTGCTGGAAAATAGCAATTTTTTATTCTGAGTGCGTTATCATGATTGAAACAGAAACGATTCGTCTGATCGAAAAATGGTCAACAGTCATTTGTGCACCTTTTCGAAATTATCAATTTTCTTTTGTAGCAATTTTTTAGATCTCGTATAGTTTTTCTGAAAAATGGAATTCTCGATTTTTAATAGAATTTTAACGAATCAAACCAAAACTATGCATGTGCTAAAAAAATGGTCCGAACTAAGTTTGTAGATTTTTTTGAAATGATCGATTTTGCCTTCTTACATTTTTTTTGCACCTTACATAGTTTGAGCCGAAGTGTGCAGTTCAATTTTTCAAAAAGCTTTTTCGATAGATAAAACCGGACTTGTCAGTAAAATATAGCAGATCTGTTCCTTTCTTGGCCTTAAAAAAATGTGCCAAAGCACAGTTCAATATGATAATTATTCCGAAAGTTATCGAGGCCAGTGGCGTAGATAGGGGGGGGGGGCAAGGGGATATCCCCCCCTCCCATCCCATCGGAGTTGGTAATACATGATTGAGGTTGGTCAGGAAATAGTGGACTACCTTTTGAACAATCTCTATACCTCCCCATGACTCAGAGCTATCTACGCTACTGATCGAGGCTACAGATTACAGACACCTTAATTGCAGGCAGACACATTAATGAAAATCCTTTTTTCCGACTCAGGGGGTCTCGAAACGTGGAGATTCCATAAAATCTGCGAAAGTCGATTTTCACATGAAACCAAAACTCTCTTATTTAGAATGAGAATGTAAAAAACAAGTTACTATAATTCTTCATGAATGAATTTTGTTTATAATTTTACCTTTTTTATTTGAACTAATTATTTTTTATCATTAAGGAAATTGAAAAAAAGGTATAAAAGAAACAAGTGTTTGTGCTAAATACCTTATTTATATCTATCCGAGCTCTTAGATATTCAAGATTTAAAGTTTAAGATAAATATCCATTTTTGTAACTCTTACACTATTACTTACTTGATATCATTAGTACTATCTTCAATTTCTCCTGAATCACTTTCACAGTTCATCTTTATTAACAACAAAAAACGATTTTCTTTTGCAAAGAATATTAAACAAAGGCTCATAACGACGCGCACGAATTTGAAACAACAAAACGAATTCAAACAATTTGCGATTTTAGATTTGAAAAGCAGCTGACGCGCAAGACTAAAGTCAAGCAAGCAACCGAACAGCCACGCCATGGGCGAACTTACAGTACACGCGTGGCTGTAATGTACTATAGTAAAAGTGTTGGGGTTTGTTCTCGCGGTTTTGTCTTGCGGCTTGGCCCCAGTTGTACCTTCTTCCCTGTAGCCCTCATCCGCGAAGTGTGTGTAGTGCAACTTGCGGTAGGGAACTTCGTTCCTGAAAAGACTTTGGTCTTTTTTGCTGGTGATCGACCTTTTTAATATAAAATTTTTTTTGGCCTAAAGAAATGAAGAGACTTCGAGGAAATCAGGTGACATAATGGGAGAACTATTTCGGCTTCGATTCGAAAACAAACACCACATTCCCTCACGACTATTCTCAGACAAGGATAAGTAGTTGAGTTGAAATTTTAGCGGAAAAAGCTTGTTCTGAAATTCGGAGTGAAAGGTTCTGAAGAAACTCGAATCTTTCGAGGATGTTACGGAGCATAATAAAAAACTTTTCTATTTGCCGTTTGGAAACGCTAATCATATTACTGCATGAACATTATTGGCCCAAGATAGCGGAAGGATATGAAAAAATCTAACACTGCGGGGAGGTTACGTAGAAACATAGAGAAACTATTCTGATTTATACCATAATACATTGTGTAAAGATCGTTTTTTTTTCATTTTTCTATTTCTTCCATTTTGATAAGAATTAGCTTATGAAATAATACAAAACACACGTTTTGTCCCTGGCCAACTCACTGGATTAATTGAGATGAATTTTCATAAAAATCAAAATTTCCGATCAGGTAACATATAACATATCAGGCGTTTTGGCCAAAAACCTGAATCTTTACGTAAAAACTTTGAAACTCATCCCATTTCTGTCTCTTCTTCTTTCCTCTGTCACTAGGTTTTACGCGATGCATGGCAAAGGTGTAAGAAATTCTACGCAGCAATATGTAACTGAGCAATAGGGTGATCCAAAAATGCATTTCACCTTTTTGCTTTCGTATTTTTATACATTCCACCTGGTAAGTCGTTCGAACACCAAAAAAATAATGCTTTTCCTTTGTTTTGAAAAACAATAATATTTAGAGGTGGCGTGAGCATCATGAAGTTTAACACGTATTTTCCGTAAGAAAAAAAAACGTTTTTGTAAGTTTTTTGATGCAGATTGTTTTAAGTACGTTAAATTCTACTTTATAATCATTATATGTTTTAATGAATCGTTTAAACAATTAATCATTGTTTTCAGCAAACTTCCTCTTAGAAAAGGATTAGGAAACCGTGGTTTTTACTTAATTTTGGTGAATTATTTCTATCTTTACAGTTAGAGCAAGGTAATAGGCAATTATAGTAAGAAAAAAGTTTGCTTGATAGTTTATCATTATTCATAACAATATTTTCTTAGGAAAATGCTAGAAAGTTGCGGTTTTTTCCAAAACTCCTGACTGTTTGTCCACTTTCCACCTGGAGTGAGGTAATAGTCAATTCAACTTAGGAAAAAATAATTGTTTGAACAAATTAGTATTGTTCATAGCTATTTCATTCTATATAAATATTAGATAGTTTCGATTTTTCATGAAATTTTCAACATGGCATCACTTTCCAATTAGATTAAAGTAATGATTGATTCAGGGTATCGAAAATAAATGTTTAAACAATTTAATATTCTTGTTCATAATATTCTCTCTGCCTAATAATGCAAAGTTGCAGTTTTTCCTAAAATTTTTAACATTTTGTTCATTTTCAACTTCGAGTGACTCAATAATTGATCAAATTCAGGAAAAAAATATTGTTTTTACATTTATCATTGTTCATCCCTACCTTCTCTTGAGATGAGTGCTAGAAAGTTGCGCTTTTTTAAGAAATATTCAACTTTTTTTCACCTTTTCAGTTGTCAACAAATAATAAATAATCATCAGAGAGAATCACATTTCAAATAATCACTTTCTTCTTTGTGAATATATTTATCTAAAATGAAACAGAGATTTGAAATATGCTCCGAATTCTCTACATTCAGAAAATAAAATATGAGTCAGAAAAAATACTTACTGCAAGTAGAAACGGAGTACCGGAAGCTATTTCCTAACTGCAGTAAGTATTTTTTGTTCTCTGAGATATTTTGATCCATCAATTTTTAGTTCAAGGTTTTCAAATATTTATATATGAACATTTATCATCTACGAGTCGTATTTTCTCCTTGTTAGGAAAGGGTATAGGGTCTGATATTAGGATAGTTGCAATTTTAAATTTTTCTCTTACGCTTCGCAATAAGTTTTCCATCTTGCATGCACGAAATATGCCATTCTTTACAGCGATGTTTCGTGCGCATTGTGCCATATTGCATACGCCGCGCAAACATCGTTCGTTCCACCATAACCGCTCGCTTCTCCGTTTTTCAGTGGGAAAATTGCAAAGTTTCCCGTGATTGAATAAAATAAACGCACGCACATTCATGCGTCTTGAAGACACGAACTCGCTGCAAATCTCCAACCCTATGATCTGAACGTCAAGAATCGTTTCTTTTGTACCCTAAATGCAACCAGTGAGTGTTGGAAAAGTGACGAATAATATTGATTTAATTAAAATATGCAATAAAAATCAAATAAAAACGTAATAGTATCTATATATCTTACTCAAATATGAACATTCCCAGTGTCAGAACCAAACGGACGTGAGCAACCATGCTGAAATTCTCAGAAACTTCTAGACATTGTAAAGTTCAGAAATTTTCGAAAACCTTTAACAATTTTGAGAATTTTGAAATCTTCTATATTTTCTAAAGTTGAATAATTTTCTATTACCCTTTTCTCGAATATCGATGGCGAACGAATTAAGGAATGTGTTATCTCTGTGATTGGGTGCTTCCCCTCTCGAGAGGCTCCGTCCCCAACCCTCCGCGGGGGCTGCGCCCCTCGACCTCCGCTACCACCATTACATTCCGCATTTGCTCCACCTGTACGGATAAAGTACGAGCGATGCATATCTCTCGCATTCTTGATGAAAAATAGTGTGTGCAACACGCTTGGCATAGTTGCATATTGCGCCGCGTGGGCGCTTATGGCCCACTTGCTACATTCGTGCGCCAACGTGCGCAATATTCAACTATACTTTATCGTTACACAATATATTATATAAAAAATGATTCTGATTAAGGGGCATCTATTATTCGTTTACAACCAAGAAGTCAAAGCAAATCCGAAGATTTCAGAAACAGGCATCTTCGAGCATCACTCTAAGAAAGGTAGTCTTGAACAATAATAATTTGTTTGAATGAACATGTTCATCAATTTGCAATAATTATAACCTCATCAAGTGAAAATTGGACGATTCCAGAGTCCAGAAGAAACTGCGAGTTCATATCCCAAATTCGAGAGAAAATAGTGATCAACAATAATGAATTTTCAAACGATAGTTTTTATTGAATCAAAATAGTTATTGAGTCACTCCAAGTAGAAGGTAGACAAATAATTGAAAAATTTACAAAAAACTGCAACTTTCAATCATCAGGCAAGGAGAATATTTTCAACAATAACAATAAGTTTTTTAAACAATTATTTACATCATCCTGAATTGATGATTACTGTACTATAATTCAAAAGTAATAGAAAGATAAAAATTTCCAGGAAAAAACCGCAACTATGTAGTATTAATGTAGAATAAGATAGCTGTCAACAGTAAAAATTTGTCGGAACAATTATTCTTGTTTTATTGAATTGAACACTAACTGACTCCAAGTGAAAAACTGTCAAAAAGTTAACAATTTCAGAAAAACTCGCAGTTTTGTAGCTTCACCCTAAGAAAATATTGTTATAAACGAGGGAGCGTTGACATATGATGTCACGCATGCTTCAGAGATTTCAGAGACCCCCTAGGCATACCTCTTGTCAAGAGTTTTCCCCATGTGCCTAAACATGTAAGTCACGCTCAAGAAAGGTACCTCTCCTACCTCCTGGAGCGTTACATCATGTGCGAACGTTCTCCAACGATACATTATTGAACAATTACTTTTGTTAACTCCAATTGACTTTCACCTTGCTCCACCTAGGAAGATGGAAATAATTTGGAAAATTCAGAAAAAACCGCGACTTTTTAACCCTTGATTGGGAGAAAGTTGCTAGATGCAATAGTTAATTGTTCAAACATTTCATAAACACATCTCATTATAATTACTAAGTGTTAATGCATGTATTAGATGCCATCTGCGTTAAAAACACGAAAAGATCATGATTAGTGCCAGAAACTTGAAAGACTCATTTTCTCACCTATGTTAGGTTTTCGGG
>WSXT02221460.1:0-16898 GCA_011762715.2 Neuroterus valhalla | reverse complement strand
CAAAAATACAAGTATTTTGTTAAATTTTCGTAATTCAATAATATGATTAAATTTTAATTTTTGAAAATTTAAATTGAAAATTTTTTTAAATTAACTTAAATCAAATTTTAAATCTAATTTCATAATTCTCTATAGAATTAGGTTGAGTGTATTTCGAGGAGAAAGTTGGAAATGGATTAGGGATTTTTTTAAAATTCATTTTGTACATTCGATATTTATTGGTAATATTTGTCATTTTACTATTTTTAGAAATCATTAAGATCAAGTATAGGCATGACTTTCTTTCATTAAAAATTCAGGTAACGGAAATTCCAATCGTTATAGAACTGTCCTTTCACTTTTTTCTTCATCAAAATTTATCACCTGCACTTTGGACCTCTTCACGTAGATATTTCCAACAAACCTTTGCTTACCTGAAACTTTTTTTATGTCCCAAGGTATATTACCACAAAGCAGAGATTACGTTTCCCGGAATATTACATAAATTATCTGGAGGACATCCAGTGTTGGAATAACAAATAGTGTTGAATGAAAATTTCAAATTTTTAGTTAGACAAAATAATTCTCAACAATACAGCTGGATTTCAAAAGTAAATTTTCAACAAAAAAGTTCAACTTTCAACCAAGTAGTAAGGTAGTAAAATTTTTAACGAGACAGATGAATTTCCCTGCTAATATCATAAAAATTCAACAAAATAGTTAAACCATTTAAAAAATAGTTGAATTTGAAACCAAAATGTAGAAGTTCAACCTAGAGGAATAATTTTTCCCCAAAAAAGCGAATTATCAACAAAGAGTTCATTTTTCAACTAAATATTCGAATTTTCTACCAAAATAGTTGAAAGAAATAGTTCGAAGAGGTGAATCGTCAACAAAACTGTTGAATTAAAAAAAAAACGTTTATATGTACAAACCAAATAGATGATATTTCAACAAAAAATTTGATTCTATTCTATTGTTCAAACTTTATACAAATTTCCAAATTATCAAGAAATCTTTTCACTAAATATAGATAAATTCTTAGCAAAATAGGAGAATTACCCAGTTAAATAATAAATCTTTAACAGGAATAGGTAAATCTATAGTTTAATAAGTTAATTTTGATTTGAAAAAATGGAAAATGATCAACAAGATAATGAAAAATAAAATTCTGAATACTTCATCTTTCAAGGAAAACAAAATTGAACAAAAGTTTAATGTGTAACCAAGTAGTTGAATTTTCTACGAAAATAAATGAAGTTTGAACTCAAAAAGTAAAATCTTCAACAAAACTGTATATTTCTAACAAAAGAGATTATATTTCTACCGAAAGAGAATAATTTGCAAACCAGCTAGACGAAATTTAAATAAGAAATTTGAATTTCTACCGAAATGGTTGAACTCTTAGCCGAAAATTCAAGTTTCCTATGAAAAGAGTTGAAGGTCAAGCCCAAAAAGTTGAATTGCCAAGAAGACTCTTTAATTTTTAATAAAAGAAATATCTTTTCACTAAAGATAGGTGAATTTCAAATATAAGGGAAGAATTATCAAGTAAAATAATTCATCTTCAACTGCAATAGGTACATCTGCATTCAAAGCATAAATGTTGATATAAGAAAAAAAATGTAAAAAATATAGAACTTTCAACCAAAAGATGAATTTTCCAACTGAAATTATAAATCTTTGTCACAAGGAGTGAATTTTCAAGAAAATAGTTCAAATTTCAAACGAGTAGTTGAATTCACAACCAAATAGATAAAAATTCATCCTTGGAGATAATTTTTCTTTTTTTTTAATAAAGCCAGTTTTCAATAAAATGTTGAAATTCCTAATCTGTTTTAATTGAGAATCCAACTATTCTGTTGGAAAATCGTCTTTTTTAATGTAGTCAACAGTCTTTGATTCCAAATTGAATTAAACTCTTTTTTGTGGTTTGAATATCGATTATTTTGGTAGAGTTGAACTCTTTCGTCGAAAGTAACTCTCTTGTTGTAGATTCATCCTTATGGCTCACAAATGTTTCAATTTGTTTGAAATACCTTTCCTTCCTTGACTCAAAAGTCACTGTTGGTTAAAGATCAAACTACGAGTATATTGTTGGAAGCTCATCTCATTTGATAGATATTTCCAACTCTTTTTTTATAAATTCATCTTTCTGAGGTAAAATTCAACTATTCGGTTGAAAATTACTTTTTTTTGTAGGAAATTCGCCTTTTTGACTTAAAAATCCCACAGCTCTCAGAAATTTAATAGAAAATTAACCAGGACCAAGGCTATTGTATTTAATAAATTTATTCATTTATGTGTTCATTTCCTTTAAATAAAAAATACAATTTGAACTTCAAAATGAAATCGGGGAGAGCGGGGGAAAGTATAAGAGGCTAGGGGCGCCAGTTAACTAGAGCCAGCCTCGAACAGAATTTTGTTGAGATTCTGATTTCAAATTTTAAATTTTTACTTTTCTCATTTACAGCAAGCAGTTCCAAAGCCAACACAAAGCGCTTCAACAATGTTCAAACAACTATTGTTCGATTTCATGCAATGCATGATAATACAAATCCACTGGCTATTTGATACAATTGTGGACTTTTGCTTTGGCCTGTATTACAGCAACAAAGTGAAGAGGATACCACCTGTGGAAAATAAATTATTGCTCGAAAGTGGCGTTGCCCTTGCGAACAAAATCAGGTTATTAAGATTTTCAATTATTTACAATCAGGCGGGTGACACCCCTATTGACTATGGGATTACCTTGTGCCGCCCTCTGATGACTCAAAGAAGGCACTTTGGCAGGAGACTTTTGTATATCATTACATAGGGTCATTATAAATATTATCGATTCAATTAATTTAAAAAGTAGTTCTCCTTTAACGAAAGAATGTAGAAATACATAGTTATACAGCAGTTCGTATTTTATAAAAATCAAGGTATGTAAGAATACAAAAAAAGGCACTACGTCATATTTAACATCGGTTTCGAGGTTAGGATTTTACAAATTCATCGTACAAATTAATTTTTAATGCTATATAAGTTATATTCACAGACATCTTGGAAATCCATGGCTAACTATTGCAAAAAATTCGGAACTAGTAGAATTATTTCGTATATCTGTGTACTGAGTAATTATATTCATATATTTGCAGCTAAATGCAGTCTATGTAAGATGAATTTTCTACTAAAATGATAAATATTCAACTAGAGCACTTCAATTTTCAACCATTGAGGGGCTAGTACACAAATAATTTTTTTTTAAATCAAACGTTTTTTTTTCTCATTTTTGGTCACTATATACATCTGAAAATAAGATAGAAACCAAAATTTTTCTCAAAGCGTGCTGAAAGTGGATGAAAAACGGAATACGCCTCGAGGCCCCCCGAAGCGCTCTCGTAACGCACGGTGTGCATAAACCATCCGCCATTTTGAATTTTGCAATTTTGACGTCGGATTCGTTTTCAGCGTCCGCGAAAACCCAAGATTACCGAGTTTCACTTTTCCAGTCCCAATAAACTGCCCATAATTTGGCTCAAACTTGGAGGAATTTTTGATAAGGTATATCGCTATCGTATGACCCTCGATCATAATTTTTCATTAATATTGAACAACTTTTTCCAACAATTTACGTTGCAAAAAACGGTCAAAAACGCAAAAACTTCTACCATTAATTTATTTTTCAATATTTTTCAATAATTGAGGTTCATGCGATACCTACGCATGTGCTTTTTAAGAATATTTTTGGATTTTGTCTTTCAGATAAGCCGTTATTTCAGAGTTATCGTGGCCGCCGAATGAAAATCGATTTTTTTCGTGCTGGCGTATCTCCGCGGAAAGTCATGAAAAAATTTTATTTTTTATTTTTTCTACATTTAAAAATATGTACCATAATATGTTGAGGAACCCACTTTTATGCAGTAGAGTCTACTACCAAAAAATTATTGTTAAAAAAGGGTCTTTATTTGTATACTAGCCCCCTATTAAGGTGAATATTCAAACAAGGAGATTAATTGTCAAATAGAGATTAATTTTCTACCAAAAAATACAAAGTTTCACCAAAATAGTTGAATTTTAAAGTAAAAGAATAATTATTTTCAACCAAAAATGGAACAGTAACATTTTCTGTTTAAAAAACCAATTTTAAATCAAGCATAAGTGTTTTATACTAAGAAACAGAATCTTTAACTAAAGGAGTTGAGTTTTGAAATAGATAAATTAACTTTTTCTGGAAAAGACAAATTATTGTCAACGAAAATTCGATCACTTAAATTTTAAATTGAAAAAATGGATGTTTAACTAAACAAATAGATTTTTAACTGAAACTATGGAATTTCCAATTGGAATAAGTTAAATTTGCAGTTAAAAAAAATTAATTTTAACGAAAAAACTAACCTTAACAAAAAAACAAAACTAACTGTCAAACAAATGATTACATATATTTATAAAGTAATTAAGAATCAAATGAAATTGTAAATGTTTAACTGAAATGATGAACATTTAACTAGAATAGTTCAATTTTTGACAAAAAATTAACTATCAACAAAGAAATACAATTTTTCAACAGAAACGGTTGAAACTTGAAGCATAAAAAAAATTTCAAACCAAAATAAAATAGTGACATTTTTGGCTTGAAAAATTAATTTTAAAACCATCATAAGAGTTTTTAACTGGATGAATGTTCAACTCAAATAAAAATGTTTGACTGGATAACTTGAAGTGTCAACCGTAAAGAAGAATTTTTGAAGAAGAATAGTAACTTCCGAAGAAAAAGATAATTTTCTACGAAAAATCGATTTTTCAACAAAATATGTGAAGTTTCGACAGAATAATTGAATTTGTAATACGAAAAGACAAATTTTCATCGAATTGTCGAGTTTCAAACTAGAAAAGATCAATTTCCACTTAAAATGGAACAGTTAAAGTTTCAGTTGAAGTAATTGATTTTCAACCAAACTATGAATCTTCAGGTATAATGATGAATCTTCAAGTGAATAGGTGTATTTTAAGCAAAAAGATGCATTTTTGACTACGAAGTGCATAAATTCTCAAAGGAATAATTCAATTTTCAAATTAAAAAATCAATGTTCAACTAAGTACTTAAATTTTCACCAAAAAAAAGATGAAGTGATTTTCAACAAAGCAGTTTAATTTTCTACCAGATGTGAATTTTAAATAAAAATAATGCACCTATAACAAAAAATTCAATTTTCAACAAAACGGTCTAAATTCTAAACAAGTAGTTGATTTGTCAGTCATTTGAGTAAGGTTATGTTGCTTACTTTATTTTTCTCACGGCAGCGATTCATACTTCTTTTTGATTCACTTCATGAGATAAAAGGGGAAATTTATAAAATTTGAATTTACTTTTCCTGTCAGTATTTCGACGATCAGTAACACAACTTTTCGTATAACCCATTTTATTTGTATCTTACAATGCAATTAAACGTAAAAATTTCCTGCTTTATTGCATACTTTAGCCACCCCGAGCGCTTCGATAGTTTCGCTGTCCTCCTCCATCCACCGTCCCATAGCGAATAATCACAATTACTGACATCAATTATGAAAGTGAATTGTGCATTGGGTGATCATGATATTTACGTCAAATCAATTATCTTTAAGGTGTTCAACCTCCTGAATATAATTATTACAATTCTGGGACATGATGACTGACTTAATGCACGATTTCATTTCCATTTCTAGGTTATGCAACTTACGAATGAACTTTGGTTACCAAGAGAGGTCCAATATTATCCAATCCAATTTTTTTTTTTATTCAGAATCCATCTCTTTTGATTGAAAACTCTACTTCCTGATTGAAGAATCTATTATTTTATTGACATATATGATTGGATTCGGATTTTTTGGTTCGGAACTCAGAACTTTGGGAAAAAAATCTTAGAGCCCCATTAATATTCTTTGTATGCTCCGTACTACGGACGTCATCATAATGGTTTCTCATCGCAATGAAGTATTCGAAATCGGCAATAACAACCAATTTTGAATGAGCAATGAGTTTCTAACATTTAAATAGAAGCGCTCTTATAAAATGTTCAGATGATAAACTTCTAATTGAAACGTTTGGAAAAATGCATGCAAATTCTCTATGAATAAATTTACTTCAGATATTTCCGGGGATTAATGTAAACTTTTCATTTCAGAGAAGGAATTGTAACAGCAGAAGAAGTAGTGCAGGCTTTTATTGATAGGTGTAAAGAAGTGAATGGATTGATAAATGCAGTTGTTGTGGAACGTTACGAGGAAGCTCTCAAGGAAGCAAAGGAGGTAGATAAATTACTAAAAACTGATGTGGATCGAGAAGTACTGAAGAAGACTAAACCCTTTTTAGGTGTTCCTTTTACTACAAAAGAAAGTAATAAAGCTAAAGGTTAGTCTTTTTTACCTCCTGATCATTTTTGCACGGTTGTTTACACTCATCTCTCTGAATAAGGCCGGCTTGGGAGAAGAAGGCCCTGCTTAGAACGCAAACGCTTCTGCCAACACTCAGGGCCGCATATATGTATAATCTCTGAACACCGCACAGTGGTTCGAAATCCCGAATTTCCGGTCAAAACCCCTAAACATGTAATAATCGTGTTAAAAGGTACGTATCAGAAAGTTTTTGGGGTCGCTGATTCGAAAATGATATTTGTTTTTCTACATCTAAAATGGCGGACACAAGATGGCGGCCGACTTGCATAAAAAAAAGAGTATGGAATGAAAATTAACTTTTATTCACGTTTTCGGGGTCGCTGAATTTGAAAGTGATATTTGTTTCCCAAAATTCAGAATGGCGGCCAAACCCATGAAAAGTAGAGTATGGAATAAAAATCAACTTTTATTGAGGTTTTCGGTGTCACTCATTTCGAAAATGATATATGTTTTTAAAAAATCAAAATGGCGGACACAAAATGTTGGCTCCATATTGTAAAAAGCTTATGTCGTTTGTTACGATCGTTTACATCGGGAAAAGGCTTTGAAGGTCTACCACCACTATTCCCTTTCCCTGCAGAGCCCGCAGAAGACGTGTCTGGGAGTGGATCATTTTTAGTGGATACAATCTGTAATAAAGTTCGTTTGAATAACGATAATTATCATCAAAAATGATTAATTTACAGAAGCTATAAGCAGTGCATATTTTACCCAAACACGTGTTGAATCATCGAGCCAATCCTTGAATTTTCTTTCAAAGTTATTTATGGTATGATTAGCTTGTTTCCACTTTTCTTTTATTTTTACAGAAATGCTTCTTAAAGTTTCCACAGATTGTGAAGATACTTTGTATGAACCAGAAGATTCATTTAACAACTTGTCTATCAAAATGTTCGCCTCTTTTTAGAAATCAGCATTAAAATGATATTTAGGCTACTCAAATATTTTCCTCCGAGTCCAAGAAACTTCCATTTTGCTCGGTACTGAAATAAAGTATATTGTTCACCTAGAAGGAAAAGAGGGACTTTTCCGACGAGTGTATGTTTCCAGTACAAGATATCAAACATTTCTCGAAATACAGTCATGATTTTAGCCCATTTTGGATCTCACAAGAAGGAAGCATGATCGCAGAGGAGTTTGGAATTTCAAGATTCAATTGACAAATTTCTATAAATTTCCGGCAACTTATGGAAATTTACGACAATTCATGGTAATTACACAAGAAAATATGGTAACTTACCATAAATCAACTCCAATTATATTCTAAAAATGTCCGTAAATTTCCGAGAATCCATGAAAATTTTGGGTGATTTATACTAATTTTATAGGTAATTTATGATAACTTACCATGAATCACTTCCAATTATATTCAAAAAAATTAAGAAATCTATAAAAAATTTGGGTAGTTTATACTAATTTTACGGGTAATTTGTGGTAACTTATGGTGAATACCCTCAAATTCAATTAAAAAATTTTCATAGTTTTCCGGGAATTTCGGTAATTTACGTTAATTCACGGTCGTTTGATAAATTTGTATAAAATAAGAATTATGCATCCAATTTTCCATTTTTGAAGAAGTTCATTACATTTAAAACATTAAATTTTATGTCAGTCACAAGTAAATAATTTCATAATAATTTCCGTTAATGATTATAATTTTATTTACACTTATATTAATATATTGGCAAATGAGAAACGGTTTGGTAAAAACATTCGACGACAGGGATTAGTATTTCCAGGAATTTCTTCGCGCAAAAAAAGTTTGAAAGCTTCCGTTTATTCCCCGTATCGCCCATGCGACGCGCCCCTCGCTACGCGCCGCGCCAGGCACGTGAAATGGTGTGCCGCACGCCTCAAAGAAATCGTTCCCAAGAAGACGGGCAAGCTCGGGCAGAAAATTTCAACGCCACTTCATTGGGGACACCTTCCCGTGTACAACACAGTAAGAATCGGAACGGCCTGATGCGGGCTGAATAACTAATACTTTATTAAATTTCGGAATGTTTACTGCGGGAAATAGTAAAAGCAGCGCGAGCATTCCTACATCTCTTGCAGACGCATGCATTATTATTTTCACTACAAACTAGTTCAGAAATATTCTTCATACCTTAAGGATTAAAATCCATGAGGTCAGGAAATACTGGTCAACTTGCAAATCACTTTTTTCGAGGTTTTGACCGGAAATTTGGGATTTTGAACCACTGTGCACCGCACGCAAAGATATGTATATAAAGAAATGGATTTTGAAGAAAGACTTAAAATAGGATTCAAATGTTGATCCTTCATTGTTGACCAACATTGAATATTTCAAAGTTTAGGACTTCGAGAAACCCTGCCAAAATCAAAAACCCTTCAGGACAATAGTCGCAAGCCTAAAAACAGGGCGTGTCTTGAAAAATACAAGTTTTCCAAAGAGTAATTTGAGTCGGCATTTCCAATAGATATACTTGCTTAAATGAAAGAAGCTTAAACTTTGGTTGTCAATATTATTTCTATCCATTATGATTAAAATCATATACAAAATATCATTGTATCCCGTAGGCATGAAGCATACAATGGGAATGACGTGCAGGCAGGAACACTGTTCAACCGAGGATGCAACAGTGGTGGGTTATTTGAAGAATGCAGGCGGGATCATCATAGCCAAGACAAACATCCCAGAAATGAATTTGTGGATCGAGTCTAGGAACAATGTTTATGGACAATCCAACAATCCCTATGACACGACTCGGTCAGTCGGTGGAAGTAGCGGAGGCGAGGGTACAATTCTTGCTGCTTGCGGTAGTGCACTTTCTATCGGGAGCGATATTGGAGGTTCCATCCGGATCCCTTCATTCTGCAATGGAGTCTTCGGGCACAAACCTAGTGAAGGTACAAAATAATATTATCATTCATGGATTTAATGTTTTCACAATGAACCATTATATGTGAAGGAGGTGTATTGTGTTGCCATCGGGTACAAAACTACGAATTTTGCCGACGTTTGTAAGCATTGCACCTTACTTCTTCGGGGACAACCTAGAACTGATGCCTGTGATTTATTAGCGACCTACCGTGGAGACTTATTGGTTCTGATTGGCAATCAAGTTTTTCCTTCAATATTATTATTATTATTTGTTAATGGATCTGGTTACCAGTTAAGAAAAATCTTCTAATTTCTGGTGACCTCCCTAGGAACAACACCAATCAGCGGCGTTGGTTTGAGATCGGAAGACTACGGAAACACTATGGTGGAAGCTGGTCCCATGTGCAAAAAAGCAGAAGATCTGGAACCGCTTCTGAGAGTTCTTGTAGGTGAGAACATCAGCAAATTGAAGTTGGACAACCCTGTGGATCTGAAGAACCTTAAAATCTTCTATCAAGTTTCCTCTGGGGATATTCGGTCGAGTCTAATAAGCAAGGTGATGAGGTCCACTTTGATGAAGGCCGTGCGTCATTTCGAAGAAATCACTGGATCTGCAACCAAGGTATTCAACCGATTGGGAAAGGCTTTTTCATAATACGTGCAACAAAAATTCGACTTTCGCCGCCTCTTGAGCGATGCGAATATAGCGGATTACTGTCGAGAATTCTATTCGCCACCAGTGGCGAATAGAAATCAGCTGGAGCGGCGAGAGTAAATCAGCTGTGCAAGCAGAAGAAATTTGAGAGTTTTTCTGTATTGTCATCACTGAGTGGCGCGCGTAATAGGCGTCAATAATGTCAACCCATAAACGTAATTATATATGTGATTGTCGTCGAAAGCCGAGTTTTCTATGCACTTCCTTTGAAAAATATCGTACATGGCGAGTGGCGAATTGCGCAGATCACTGACTCGTGTGGTGCTGCCCTCGCTTCGCTCGGGCCAGCAACTCCACACTCGTCAATAATCTCAGCCATTTGCCACTGGCCATGTAATATACTATTCTCCGAGGGATTCTAATTCTATTTTCTTACAGATCAAAATGCCTGGATCAGAGTACAGTTACCGACTTTGGAGATATTGGATGACCCAAGAAGAAGGCGATTTCAGGCAAATGATAACAAACAATAAGGTAGAACTTGTTGGGGGCCATCCATAAATTACGCAACATCTTTTTTACTTTTCCTCTCTTTTATGTTATTCCGAATTTCCTCTAGGCTAAGAGAGATTCGTCAGTCAACATCGGATCAAAATATGAACGATACTGTTGAAATCTCAGAACAAAAAGACAAATGTTTAACAGAAAACCTACTTTTCAACTTAGAAATACGTTTTTTTACCAGAAAAACTTGGATATTTTAAACCTAAAAGGAAAAATTTACCATTAAAAAATATCGCTCGTTCACAAAATATTTGAGTCTCTTAAAAAATTATCAAATCCTTAACAGGATCGTTGAATTTTCAACAAATTAGTCAAATTTAGTTAACGAAAAGGCTTAAAACTTTACCAAGTAGTCAAATTTGAAAAAAGGAGAATTTTCAACACAGAAGGTTTAAATCTCAACTACAGAAAATGATCTTACCAAGAAAGATGGATCAATAATTATAAGTTCCCAATTGAAAAGTGTAAATCTTCTATCCAAGAAGACAAATTCAAAGAAAAGAGTTAAATTTCATACGAAAAACAAGAACTTGTTAAAGAAATAGTTAAATGTGTAATTATTTATTTGCAAGTGGATTTTTCAATCAAATAAGAAGAGTAGTTCGAAAGCAGTGGAATTTTCTACCCGGAAAAAAGGAACAAAATATTTTAAATTTTCAGCAATATAATTGAATCTTCACTCAAATAGTGAAATTTTCAACTGAACAAAATTAATTCCTAAAGAGAAATGTAATAGTTGACATGGTTAACAAAGCAAATCTTATTTTTAAATAAAAACTAGATATTTGAACCAAAAAATAATAATTTCAAACAAATAAGTTTAATCTTCAAAAGAACAAATAAATGTTCAATCAAAAATAATATCAGTGGAGTAAATATAAACCAAAATACACTGCAACCTCAATCTCATTTCACCCAAGCTCGCACCTTCCTCGAAATGCGCTCGTGGACAAGACAGTGCGGGGGGTTTGGAGAGGGGTGCTCTCCTCGCTCCATTCTCCGCCATTGCTGTCCATTGAAAATGGGCAGTAGTACCCTAGCATATATTTCTGCAACTGCGCTTCAGTTGGCGTCAGTTATTCGCGTGTATTCGGCCCTGACTGTTTACGTTTTAGCTCACTCGATCTCGTTCGAAGGCCGTCCATACTCGAGCCCGAAACCGGAATGAGATCGAGGTTGCAGTGTATTTAAATTTCCGAACCAAAAAAAAAGATTTTTTTACAAAATAGTGGACTTATACTGTTGAATTTTGAACCTGAGAACATAAATTTTATATCTAGTAAGACGAATTTCCCATCTATAAAGACGGATGTCTAACGAAATAGTTCCATTCTCGGTCAAAAACGAAAACTTTCTAGAAAAATAGTTGAATGTTCAAGAAAATAACGTTCCAAACAAAATAGATGATTTTTTAACAACAAAAATATTTTTCTATCTAGGAAGATGAACCTTCTAATGCAAAATATAAACTCTCCATCCAAAAGAACAATATTCAACGGAAGTTTCATTTTCTACCAAATACAAAGACTTTTCAACAAAATAGTTCAATTGTCCAGAAAATAATGAAATTCTAAACAAAGCAGTTGAATTTCGAACGGAATAGTGAACTTTACAATCACGGAAGATAAATTTTCTACCAAAAGAATTGACTTCGGGACCAGATTTGAACCCACAGTTGGATCCTACAGAAAGTTCTAAATAAAGAAGTTAAATTTTTTAATAAATACTTTCCGATTAGTTACTATTCCTAATACTTGATGCACCTTAACTTTTCAACTGAAAAAGGTGGATTTTTTTGAAGACAGTTGAATTCTCCAACAAAAAATCATTACTTCTTGACAAAATACTAGAATTTCCTACTAGAAGGAAAGTTGATTCTACTAGTTCGAATTTGAGCTTCAAAGTATTATACTATCAGGGTGGCGATATGACCGGGAAACCGGGAATTTCATGGACCGGGAAAAAACAGGAAAATGGCCGTGGGGGATTTACTTGACACATCCTAGATTATTTAACATTCTACCAGAAAAAAAAGTGAAATGACCGCTTTCTTTTTATGAATCAAAAAGACATAATTTGATTTGAAGAAAGTAATGTTCCTTCAATCTCATTCTCAAAATATTTAAATACATCTATAATTCATGAGAAGAAGAATTTTTATTTTTTTTCATTATAAGAAAAACGTTTCGCAAATATGTTACTATGTTGCACGGAGAGGAGTGTACCTGCGCAGTTACTGTTTACACCGTAACTGTTACTGCGCTCACCGTAACAGCTACTAATAAAAAACGGATTGTATATAAACCGTAACTGCTACTGCCAGCGACGGAATTATTCCGGCCACACCGTAACAGTTACTGCGCGCCACCTGAAAACGTTTTGCAGTAACCGTTGCTCCGCTGGCAGTAATGGTTACTGCTAATACCCGAATCGCTCCGGCGAGTGCAGTAGTAGTAGTTAAATGAAATTTGATGAGTAGTGTAACGAAATTTGATGCCTCATCGCTGAAAAAATTTTAGTTCCACTAAAATCTAATGGTTTTCTATTTGAACTTTCACCTTGCATATTACCCATTGAATTTAATACATTTCTTGAGAAACAACATAAATTGGAGGAGATAATCAGCTGATCGTCGTTCCGGGTTTCGAGTTTCAAGTTAAAGACTTTTGAGGCTAGTTTCGTACATTATTTTATTTAGGTTCGTACAATATTTCATTTTTTTTACTTGACTTGGCATTTCTTTACTTTTCGCCTCAAAAACTATATTAATTTTCTCCTAATTGTTGCGTCATATCCAAATTCGCCAGATAAATTTCACTTCTTCCGCCTGGTCTTAGGCAGGTTTTCAATTTTTTTCAGTAATTAATATTCATATTCATCTTATTTTGATTCATTTGAAACCTTCAGCGTTTAGTAAGCAAACTGTTTCTGTGAGATGAGTTTTTAATTATTCTTATACAATATTCACTTGTAAGTATCGTTAAATAAATTTAAATAATAATACTAAATAGATACGCAACGTAGATAAAGCAAAAAACTGCGCGTCCAGTGATGGTTACGGACTAAGCAGGAACTATTACTGTCGAGACCGTGACCATTACTGCCGTGGCAATAACGATGACTGCTTTGCGTTTTACTGTCTTGCGCCGAACAGATGCTCTGCAGGCAGCAAAGGTTCATGTGAGCGCAGTAACAGTTACTGTTTATCTCATGCTCGGGAATCGCGCGTAGCAGTTACGGGGTTGGCAGTAACGGTTAAGGTTTACTCCTCTTCGTGTGTATAGTTTTTATTCTAGGGCAGGGAGTTCTTCCATTTCAAAATTCTTTACAATTTTTAAGTCCCCTCTTTTTCATTTTAAGTAAAGAAAGTACTTCAAGCAGTTTCTAAAGTAGAAATAGTATGCCAAAGGAGAAATATTTCTGAATTATGATGAAAAACTTGTTTACATTATTCATTGCAAATCCATCTTTTTTGAGTTTAAAAATGAAATACTTGTTGAAATTTATACTTTTTTGTTGAGAGTTAAATTTTTTAGTTGAAGTTGCATTTTGTCGATTCAAAATTCATCTCCGGTTGGATTTGTAACTTCTTTATTAAGAATCAATTAATCTTTTATTGGCGAAAATTCGAATATTTATTTGAGCTCTGATTTTTGAATTTAAAAGTTAAACTATTTCTTTGAGAATCTACATAATTCGTGGAAAATTCGCCTTTCTTGTTGAAAATTAATCTTCAAGGGTAAAAATTATTCTTTTTCGCATAAAATGCATTTCTTCGAGTTGAAGATTCATAATTTGACCTAAAAGTTCATCAGTTTGATTGGAAATTATTTTCTTCAACTGAAAATTTAACTGTTATTCTTAGTGGAAAAATTGATCTTTTCTGGTCAAAAATTCAACAATTTGGCTGAAATGTTGTCTTCTTGAATCAAGAATTGAATCTTTCCGTTTGGTTTAAAATCAATTTTCTCAAGCCAAAAATGTCACTATTCCATTTTTGTTCGAAAATTACTATTTTGATATTTCAAATTCCAATCATTTTGTTGTAAAATTAAACTTTTTGGTTGAAAATTCATTTTTTTCCAAAACTGAACTATTCTAGTTAAATTTCCATCATTTCACTTGAAAATTCGTCTTTCTGGTATAAAATTGAACTAGGTACTGTAGTTGAACATTTACAGTTCGATTTATTTTTTCATTATTTTGTGTTAAAAAGTAATCATTTGTTTGAAAGTTACAGATTCATAATCTTATTCGAAAATTCATCCCATTGGTTGAAAAATGAACTATTTTGTTGAGATTCCGTTCTTTTTTGTTATCGTAAATGGATTTTTTAAATTCAAATTCAACTGATCCAATTTTTGTAAAAAAATATTTTTTTGTTGAAAATTTGAGTGTTCTTTCCAAAATTCATTTATCATGCAATGTTGGATCTGTTATGTTGAATGATGTTTATTAAGAACGTCATGAATAAAAATAAATTTTTGCGTTTTGCAACACATATAAATATGTTACTTCTAGTTGAACGGGAAAATTGAAAAACCTAACCGTGAAGAACCGGGAAATGACCGGGAATATGAAATCATCCATCGAATCGCCACCCTGGCTATGCTTTTGGATACATGGATTTTCTAGGGTCGAAATTGAGAAATTATTAACCACCAGTATCAAACCCCACCCCCCCCCCCCCCCCCCCCACAACACAACACACTTGCTTCTCTCTTCCCCCCCCCTCCACTCCCTCCCATTCATGTAACAGATCATGAGATTTTCTTGAATCCCCTCCCTCCGAAAATGCTGTTATGTAATTTATGCATAGCTAAGGTTAGAGATTGAAAAATAGCAGCCTTAATATTTTTCTAATCCAGGGTGTTGCAACTGCAACTGGGGAGATATGCAAACTGGTCAGCTTGAAGTCAGAATTAACTTTGGCTGCGATCCTCAAGCTGATAGATATGGACTTGCTGCCTCAGGAAAATGGAGATTGGGCACGACACATCACCTGCAATCTGAAAAAATACTTATTGGTAACTAGCTTTAACCCATTTAGTCCCAAAATGTCCATTTTTTCCATCCACTTTCATCCACGTATCAATGTCTATTTTCACCTCCATAAAAAATTTCTAGAGCCATAGTCCGCTACTTTCAAAGTCGCTCTATCGATCCATGCTATTTATAAAACGGAAAAAACACTTCTCACACCTAATTTTTCAATTTAAAAAATCAAAATGGTACTTTTTGCGGGTGGTTTTTTTCAAAGTGCAATTTTTAATGCAAAATATATCTTAAAATTCAGGAAAATGAAAAAAGACAGGGCGGTCGAGGCACGAAGAATAGGAATATGCTATTTAGCTATTTTATTTTTTCATCTGGGGGTTATAAAACCACCCCGGAAGAGGGTAATTTGGCATCGACTAAGGTTGAGTATATAAATATTTATATACACGCATATAGATATGTGTATAAATGTTTCCGAGGGCGCTGGTTTCGATTTTAATGTCAAATTTTCGAAATTTAATATGACGGATCCAATATGGTGACTTACGGATTTTGATTCCGCGTTTTTTTTTAAACGACATACTCAATATTTATATACTCAACCGTAGTCGATGCCAAATTACCCTCTTTCGGGGTGGTTTCATAAACCCAAGATGAAAAAATAAAAAAGCTGAATAGCATAGTCCTATTCTTCGGGCCTCGACCGCCCTGTTTTTTTTCAGTTTACTGAATTTTAAGATGTATTTTGCACTAAAAATTGCACTTTTTAACAAAAACCACCCTTAAAAACTATACCATTTTTCTTTTTCGAATGGAAGAATTAGGGGTAAGAATTTTTTGTTTTGTTTTCTAAATAGCATGGATCGATAGAGCGACATAGAAAATAGCAGCCTATAGCTCTAGAAATTTTTTTAGAGGTGAAAATAGACATTGATACGTGGATGAAAGTTGGAGGACAAAATGGACATTTTGGGGCTAAATGGGTTCATTCCCTAAAGAAGATTGAATGTCCAAACAGTTGAAATTAAAAGAAAAAAAACGATATTTCAGGATAAGCTAGGTGATGACGGAGTTCTCCTTTATCCCTCGAGTCCAACTTCAGTTCCTTACCACTATGCTTCATACTTGAGGCCCTTCAATTTTGGCTACTGGTGTCTTTTCAATGCTTTGAGGTTGCCAGTCTGTCAAGTACCGATGGGATTGGACAGAAATGGATTGCCAGTTGGAATTCAGGTACTGTAAAAAAATAATAATCAAGTACAATTCCAATCTAAAATTACCTACCATCTTTGGGGTCGTACATGAACTACGCAGCCGGATTCTAGGCAACTTTAGAGCGGCCGACTCCCCACCCCCGCCAACCACGTCGCGAGGCGAAAAGCGGTCACAGGTATCACAAGACCCATAAGCTACAATTCATTGGTTGATAAATCCAGA